>CACRXK020007217.1:0-23323 GCA_902702795.2 Paramuricea clavata
CTTCGTGACATTTCAGGCGGTCTTAGTTTACCAAAACCGCGTACTAACAAAATAAAAAATAGTTTCATGTATGACGGAGCACACCTTTGGAATTCTATTCCAAAGGAAATTAGGGAAAGCAAAACTCTTTCATCCTTTAGAAATAAAATCGCTGCTCACAAAATTGACATAGAGTAAATTGATGTAACTGTAAATATTCTAATAACCTTCTTATCATGTAAACAATTTAATATTCTATCTTTTTAAACTTAAGTATTTTAATATCTCCATGTAACATTTTTCTATTTTTGCACACGCCCCCCGTGGAAATCAGCTTCGGTTGACGGGGTCAGCGTGTATAAATAAAGTATCTATCTATCTATCTATCTATCTATCTATCTATCTATCTATCTATCTATCTATCTATCTATCTATCTATCTATCTATCTATCTATCTATCTATCTATCTATCTGGAGTCTTTTAAAATTTTTACTGGTATTTTATCTTGTCCACTTGATTTGGAGACTTTAAGCTTACTCAAAACAGTTTCAACTTCATCATTAGAAACCGATTTGAACTCAAAAACAGCACTAAACGACCGATCAAGATATTCTTCAAATCCTTCTTTACTTGGTGGAATCCTGTTGGATAATTCTGTACCAATTTTTGAAAAGTAATCGTTAAAAGTTTCAGCAATATCATCCTTACTAGTAAATATTTGATCATTTGATTTGACTGAAATTACATTTGTTTTTTTAGAGGTTTTCCCAATGAGTTGGTTTATATTTCTCCACATTTCCTTAGAGTTGTTTTTTGAATTACTAATTACCTCTTGAAAATAACTAGCTTTCGTATTTTTAATCAATCTATTGACATCGTTCCTAGCTGTTTTCTAGGCCTCATGGAAGCGAGAAGATTCATTTTTAATAACTGCTTTCTTCTTTAACGTATCACGATAGTTCATTATCTTTATTAACTCTCCATTCATCCAGGGGGTATATTTACTTTTGATTTTTTTTAGCCTAATAGGAGCATGTAAGTTGGAAACCTCATTGAACCTATAAGTTCTTTGTATGTTTGCATGGCGATAAAATATAATAGTTTTGTTTGTGGAAACACCACGTAAATTTATTACTGCAAAGTTTTCGATCCATAAGCCCGGATCTTCTTCTTCTTCATTCTCATTGAACCTATCCTTAAATTGTTTTCAAAGCGCATTTGGATCATCACTGCTCCAATCACAATTCGAAAGTGCGATGGAAAGATCCCTTTTGAATTCAAATGTTTTGTAATGCTTAAAAGTCCTTGTTTCTACAATTTTTGGTGACGTTTTGCTAAATGATATCTTTCTGCAGCCATAAATAAGGCTACGGTCACTGACACCCATATGCACCACCCCAGAATTAATAATAGTTTCTGGCTTATTAGTAAAGAACAAGTCCAACAATGTCTGCGTTTCCTCCGTAATACGTGTTGCCTCTGTAATTATCTGCTTAAGTTGAAATAAATTGGCGATATCCAGAAGCCGGTTTGTGATATTGAGTCGATTCACTGCTAAAAGATTGCAGTTAAAATCACCGACCAAAATAATTTCCTTATTCTCGTCGTCTAAGTTTTCAATCAAATTTTCAATAGAATCAAACATCTCAATTCTGGAGTTAGGTGGTCTATATAAGGATGTTACAATTGTTGGTTTTGATTTAATTTTGTTAATTTCAATACAAACTGCTTCTACAGGGTGTATCAAAATAAACGCAATTCATCTTTTGTGCTTAATAACTTTCGAAATACTATTTCTAGTTAAACACTTTTAGGCTTACTTCAAAGCCTGTTCTTTTCTCTTTGAAACAAACTATTATCCTTGTCTCCAATGCTAGTAATAATTGCACAGGAAAAGATTTAGTAAAACCTATCATTTTTAGTTGCTGTTTAATTATGCAAGTTTACTATGTTATTGTTTAGTCGGTTTAAATGTTAGAATTTTCTTCTTTAAACTTTAATATTGTCGTCACTACATCTGGAAAACCACGTAAGAACAAATTAAAAGTATTTTAAAAGAGACCAGGTTGTTTGAAAATCCTAAACGAATGCTAAAATCGTCAAAACATTCTGGTGTCTGAGCCAGAGTGTCATCGAATTACGATGTAATGTAAACAGAAATTATAGCAAGTTGATGTCAGTCAGCTTAGATGGTCCAAGCCAAAATTATATCGCATTTGAAGTTTCAAACTGAGTTAAAAATAGTGGAAGAAAAGCCGTAATTATACTTATTGTTACAATCCATTTAATAAAATGCAACATTTTTTTGTTTTAATGAAAAAATCAGTTATTTCATGAGAACGATTTGTTATTCCATCCCAATTTTTTTAATCTCCAATCGCAATAACGTAACGTATTATTAGCCGCGAACCAATGGGTCAAATTTAAGAAACAACCCACTGTTAGAAAGCTGAATGGCTACGCTTTAAAATGAATGTAAACTTTAACGTTTCCGTCTATTATTTGTTTAGCAATTTACATTTCAGTCGAGGATTTCGCTTTTTTTGATACACCCTGTAGATGTTCAGGGACCAAGTCACAACGTTCTTTTACATTGAGATGATCCCTAAAATATATTGCTACACCACCTCCCTCTCGTGAACGGTCTTTGCGCACAATACTATATCCTTCTATATGGAGTATGTTATTATCTACACTATGGTCTAATCTAGTTTCATTTACACTTAAAATGTCAAGTGGTTTGTCGTGCAGATAAAATCTTAATTTGTGAGGGAAGTAATGTTAATATGGCCGACACGAAAACCTTTAAGTTTTTTAAGCTCATTGCAAATAGTATTTTCATTTAAATTATCAAGTGGTGTATCGTGAATGACATTATTGTCATTATTTATTCTTTCAGATAAAGGGTCATCGCCCGGGATAAATTGGCCAACATCTGGAATCTCATTTTCGCTTAGTGTTAGATTAGCTAAATTAGTTCGTGCAGATATCGCATTTGAGGGCGTTGCTTCTATATTATTTTCTAGTCAATGGTACTTACTTTTATTAGCGCCTAAATATTTTTTATGTTTTTTGCAAAAACGCCAGTTCCCCTTCTATTCAAATGAACTCCATATGGGTTCAAGTGAGATGAATTAATATTATTGTTTTTAATTAGATGCCATTTGCGTTCTTTGCAGAGTTTAGCTAATTGTTCATTGTAAATATTTACCTTTTCAACCATGCTATGATTGTCTGATCTTGTTATAGATAATGTAACTTTGTCATCCTTGTTCTGTCGTGCAATAGTGTAGGCGATATTACCCATAGCGTTAATGACAACAGCAGGGTTATTATTTCTCAGGTTGTTTGTTCCTATGTGCAGAATGATCTCGTCTGGTGTTGTACATAGGGTAGGTTTCACGTAGTGGTTCATATCTTGAATTTTTGTACCTGAGAATATTTTAATCGTAATCTTCTGTTCCAAGCCTTGCTGGATTTTTCTCGGATTAAGGTATTTCAACATAGAGTCCCCTAAGATAGCCACTTTTTTCTGTTTACGCTGACCTTCTAACTTCTGTGTACCTGAGTCTTTCCGGTTAGGCACTTGTTCATTGATCACATTACATTCAACAGTGACTCTCCTCAGTTACTTGAGTACTTGTACCCAAACCTTCCTTAACAGTTTCTTGTTTGTCATTACCAGTATGTTCACTATCATCCTCTACTGTAAGAATTTCAAATGCATTCTTGCATTCAAGTATGTTTCCGAACTGTCGTTTTGAACCTTTTGGTTTTGCCATGCCAGAGTTTTGTTTTAATTTATCATCAACATTAGTGAAGGCACCAATTTCATTGTTACGCCAGGCGTTCATCACAATTTCTTTTCCTTGTAAGATTTTAAGTGCAGTCACTAGACTTTGCTTTTCCTCATCTAACAATTTAAGTTTGGTATTGAGATCTGACATTGCCATAGTGGTATACTCAATTTTTCCTTTAAGGGCAGTATTTTCTTTCTTGAGATTTTCATTCTCATGTTTTATATTAGTCATATAGTCATGTGATATCTTTTCATGAAGGTCATCAGCCTCCTTTAAGTTGCATACCTGCAGTGCCACATCATCAATTTTTGTGTTGAGCTTCTCCTCGATAGTTAATATTCTCTCTAAGATTTGTGCAAAAGCATGCGCCTCACTCAGTTCAGACGAATTTACCTCATTTTCTGTTAGGTTAAGACACTCTTTCTCTGTTTCATTAACAGTGTGGTCATCCATGCCGTCGTCAAAAGTAATTCTTGTGTTATGGTCAGCTAAATTTTGGGATATTGAGGCCAATGACATTAGATGTTCCTCGATTGTTCCTATGGTGTGACAGTTATCGTTTTTGAGTTTCCATACCACTTAATTGCTGTTGTTTGATTTTGGTACAGTTTAGCATCGCCTCCAGGGGAGAGCCATTTCCCGCCCGTTAAGTTCAACGTTTCTTCTACGAAAACTTGTAGTTCACCAAATGACCCTGTCCATAATATTTTCCCCTTGCTATTATAAGACACAAGTTGTGTATAAGACTTCCTCCTTTATTTTCTTGATTCATTTCGGCTGATATCGATTTACACGTGAATGTGTTCGACGAATCGACTAATTTTCTCAACAAAATTAGTTTTTTTGTAGAGATTTAGGCTTGTTAAGGATAAACAAGCTTAATAGCCGCTAATTTTAGTAAATTTGAGACAAACGCGTAAAGATTGAGCCAAAATTTAACACAAAAATTTTAAAATTTAGCGGAGCTCGAAGTTAGACGTCCATGTTGACTCCGTGCTTATCCATGCACATATTTCCTTACGTGTCGCCTTTCGTCCTTCTTTCTGCCTATCCACATATTTCCTTATGTGTCGCCTTTCGTCCTACTTTCCGCCTTTCCAATTTCTAGCTTTCCATAATACCATTTAAGGACAAAATTCCCGTTGAACTGAGATTGCATGTTGTGTATTTGTAAAAGTGTCAATGCTGTGGTGCATTGTCTGTTGGTCAAACTCGCCGACATATACACACGCGTATCTCCGAACACATGGGTGTTTCACCTTTGACTGGAAAGAAACGTTCTGTTTCAACCAATGCTAGGCATGCTCGCTCATACTCACACCACTAAACATCAAATTTCACCCTCTGATTTTAAAATCCTTCTCGCTGCTACTTCTGAAGCAGATTTGCTCATTCGCGAAAGCCTTTTCATACATCAAAGCTTAATACTATTTTAAACGCCAACATTAGGTCAACTCCTCTTGACCTATTCCAATGCTTTGCTAGGTCTCTAATTACTAACTATTATATCTTTAATTTACTAATATTTTTAATGACAGGTTGTTTTTCATCCCTTCCTCTTATTCGCTTATTTGAATATTATAACCGAAATACAACGATACGTTAGCCGATAAATTTTATATTTTGTTATGTCTTGTCTGAAAGTCATTTGCTGGGCTTTGATTTTCATTTTTAAATTACGCTTTCCACCCGATGTATCAATCGCTATTGTTTTCAACTCACGGCGGGTAAAAAATTTATTCTTCACGCATTTCTCTACTCAAAAATACCTTTAGAAAGTTTATTTTTTATTAAATCCTTGAAAGCACTATTTTTGCTAAAAATAGGAAAAAGCTAAATTTTCAACTTAAGATTGTAAAAAATCTAGTGGAGAGCCTCAAAACGAGAGTATCTCTAAATTATTCTTCAAAGATTTCTTAATTCATCAAAACCCAAAAACGGCACAACCGTCTTATTTAGTTTGTAATAGTCTGAATAGGTGCCTGTGAATATGCGGCTAGAAATTGCATGTGTTTGCTAATCCTGTTTGTAAAAAAAGTGTATACGTTGAAAGACTGGAGTCTATTGATTCAGAAAATATGAGCAGTTTGGAAATCATGCAAATACGTTTCCCTCTCTCCAATTTAATACAGGGTGATTTATGGGGGTGAAGATTAGCACAATGAAATAAAAAATTAAAATATTTTAAAATTTTGCCAAGAGCCTCAAAACCAAATATGGTTTAAACTGCTCCCTAAAACATATACTTTGTATTGGGAGGTAATTCATTCATCTCAAAATACGGAATAGTAGGAATTATTGGATATTTAATTCCATCGGAATTGGAGGCAGTTTCGCTGTATAAGGATACGCAAAAGTTGTCATTTTATACATTTTTCTAGCCTCTCAATGTTCTCATACCTTCCTCGCCTTTCCAATAATGGTAGATTAACAATTTTTTGTTAGCAGAAAAAACGAGACTAAAAACGGCAATACAACGTTCAAAAATCAAATCACTATATTTACTCGCCCCAAGTCTCTTTCTCTTAAACCGCGCAAATTGTAGCGCATGCGCAGACAAATTTCCCACCTGTTCCTTGACAGAGTCTTACCAGACAATTGCAGAAAAAATTAACAAAAGTCGCGCGGCCTTAAAAATTATTGCCCATTGTCTTACGTGACGTCAGACTCAGCTTTCATAACGCCGTAGGCGTGAAAGATCTGGAATTTTAACTTCGCTTATTAATTACATCTACATTTTAACAATTTAAATAAACCTTTGTCGAGCGATAATCTTTCCACCAACTTTTGCTTGAATAGCGACCTCAAATAATTGTCTATAAGAAACAGAAAATACATGAATTCAACCGAATATTTTTCACGTGCTGTTGTAGCCAGTGAAAACCATAAAGGGGACTCATTACCCGGCGGCGATTCGGCAAACCGAAATATCATCAATGAGGGTAATATTTTGATAAATCCCCCGAGCGAAGGGTCTATAAATGATATATTATACCGAAAGTTAAAAAACCCACAAAGTTGAGAATAAACTTGCTGAATAACGAAGCGAATACAATGTTTAATTTCTTATTTTAATACACCGAGTTTTTGACGTTTTCTCTTTAAAATATTTGAGCCTGTATCCTTTGGATCATTAAAGGTAACATACCTCTTGAAAATCTTTTGTACAAATTACAAACCTTATTTTGACTACTGCTGCATTGTGTGGGACCCAATTGGCGCCACGCTTTCAAATCGAATTCAGACTTTACAAAATAGAGCAGCAAGGGTCATACTACGGTCAGTCTGAAGCAGCGTTATCCGAGTTGGCTTGGAAACCTTAAAAGAACGCAGGGTGATCATGAAGGCCAGACTTATGTATAAAATTACTAATTCGCAAGCACCAGTTGCTTTGACCGAAATCTTTGAAAATTCACAACAAATCTATAATTTACGTAATAACGAATTCAAATTGTATTTACAGAAACATCACGTAAATTTATTACTGCAAAGCTTTCGATCCGTAAGCCCGGATCTTCATCAGTGCTAATAATATGTATTAATATAAATTTTGCATATCAAATGAGCTTTCGCGCGTCCTGATTGGCTAATTGACTAGTAAATCTGAGGCATTATTTACCACCTGGGTAGTAAATAATGCTTTTCAAATTGTATTTAACTTGAAAGGTAGGATTCCTTTATTATTTTACTGTATCAAACATATTCACGGACAATTTAAAACTTATTTAAAACCGGAGTTTTTGTTTTCAAACAAATAGCAAAAAGTATCCCGACTGTTCAATGGGAAAAACCTTGCCGTGATGTTCTTTTAAATCCATTTTGTTTTGTATCCTATGGCCATAGATTTCTCAATTTGTACGATATGTCATGTTTTCGTTGTTCTGTATGGCGTTCTGACCGCTGTGTTGTGTTTTCGAAACTTGTAAAGTAAAAAGTGTTATTAAAACTTTATATTTTTATATCAAACGATATAGTTTTACATTTCATTTTACCAAATTTCTCATCCATTTCCTGAAAAAATTAATGCTAAACAGAAACTATTTTTAATTCTAAGTCTGGTGAAAAAGTAATTCCGTTATTGTGTTTATATTCTATGCAGAAATCGATAAAAACAACTTTGTAATAAAGCAATAAAGTCACACAAGAAGCCATTTTGGAAGCGTGTGCGTACAAGAAACACTGCAACACTGTTAGTGACAGTAACCGTGAACAGGCCGAAAACAGTTTTATTTCTGAATTTTAATTGAACTGATATTTGGATATTTTATTTTATTCATTAAAAATTTATATTAAAACAATTATTCGCCACAGGCTCAGTGATTACGGTGAATATTCACCTCGACTTCTCATTATTCACCGGTAATCACTTCGCCTTCGGCGAATAATTGTTAATTATGATATGGTTTTGCAGAATCCTGGATTCTGATTGGTTGACGTGCGGTCCGTAAAATGCGTATCCGAACCGTGGTCCTTATTTTCCCGTATCCGGACCGTGGTCCTTATTTTCCCGTATCCGGACCGGTTTTCCGTATGTCAACTTGACAGGCTCGAATTTGAAACGTTTTTACACGTTTATAAGGTCGTTATGTGAAGAAAAAGTATTCTTGGATCATTTTTAAGAATAAGAAAAAAGTTACGAAAGTTACGAAAACAAGCCGTTTGAACTCTTACTGGCAACCGTAAGTTTTGGCGGGAAATTTTTTTTATTTGTTTACTTGTTTCAAAAAATAAATAAAGATGAAATTAACGTCTTTAATACCATATTCTAAACAAATATCATATAAACTGGGTTTAAAACCCAGTTTATATGATACTTGCTTACCAACCTACCAACCTACCAACCTACCAACCAACCTACCAACCTACCTACCTACCTACCAACCTACCTACCAACCTACCTACCAACCTACCTACCTACCAACCTACCTACCTACCAACCTACCTACCAACCTACCTACCAACCTACCTACCAACCTACCTACCAACCTACCTACCTACCAACCTACCTACCTACCAACCTACCTACCTACCAACCTACCAACCTACCTACCTACCAACCTACCAACCTACCAACCTACCAACCTACCTACCTACCAACCTACCTACCTACCAACCTACCTACCTACCAACCTACCAACCAACCAACCAACCTACCTACCTACCTACCTACCTACCTACCTACCTACCTACCTACCTACCTACCTACCTACCTACCTACCTACCTACCTACCTACCTACCTACCTTACACACCCAATGACATAAAGGATTTTGCTTCGCAAATCCTTAAAAACTCACAAGTGCTTGTTATACCCAAATTTCACGAAATCCATCCAATTACAATTACAAAGACTGAAACAACACTGTTTGTCTTTCGTTAGAAGGTCAGTCGCTAATAACCTCCTGACGAAAAGCTCTCGCGTGAAAACGTCGAAATATTTTTAACTAATCCTTTTCACTGAAAGATCCATCCTACTTTATGATATTCGAGTTTTTACCTTGACAGCAAGTTATGTAGCTTTAGGCACAAAGCCTTTCCCAATTCCAGTGCTTTATCAACATGCACCACAGTACTCAGTGCATCCACCGGATTTCCATTCATAAAGATATCCAACTAAATAATTTCAGAACATGAAAAGATTGTTGGGTTGGAATTTGTTTCATCTTGACTGAAATATTATACCAAAAAAAGATTATACCCTTGTGTTAGTACAGTTTAAAACATGATTTACATAGATCAGATGTGATTAAATCCTCTTGACTCAAACAGTACGTATATTTTTAACCAGTTTTAAGCTATCTTTTAGTGAGGTTTTACGTATTTACATTCATTATTGTCTTTTATAATCAGGGGTGGAAAATATAGCGGACCACGGGACCATTGGTCCCAGAAAATTGTTTATGCTGGCAGAAAGACAAAAGGGAGGGAAGAAAAAGGGGGAAAGAAAGAAAAAGGGGGAAAGAAAGAAAAGAAGGAAAAGGAAAGAAAGAAAAGGAAAAGGAGAGAAAAATAATAGAAAGAAAGAGAGAGTAACTGCTAGAGGTGTGCAAATCCGATCCGAAACCAATCCGAATCCGATCCGATCGGATTCGTTCGGATTTCGGATCGGATTGATAAAGTTGTTTCATAGTCGGATCGGATCGGACTTCGATATCCGAAATAAAATGAATTAATTATCCACGCATTATCCATGTCATTTATCAAAGCATTATCGCGGTTGTCGCTGCATTATTCGTTTGAAACTTCAATTGGACGTCTTTGTCAGCTTCTTGACATGTATTTCTTGCTTTTATATTTATTTGGTTAAATATTTCAACTTGAATGAGAAATTTATTTTATTAAAGAATTCTTCGGATCGGATTGTAATTCTTTATCAAAACTCGGATCGGATTCGGATTAGACAATTTCGGATCGGATTTTAAACATTAGGCAATTGTCGGAATATAAACGTCCAATCCGATCCGATGCACACCTCTACTAACTGCACCAATAAGTAGCCATTTTGATCAGGGACAGACACTAGGTGTAGGGGGTGCCCCAAAAATAACTTGCAAAAGAACTTTGTTAGCAGAATGTAGCCTCATTTGCAGGCTTTAACCCCTTTGTTGACTTTGTATCGTACCACTGCCCTGGTTCCAAAATTTGCTATCTGTATCGTTCCCCTCCCTCCTTAATTTCAATTCCCAATTTTTATCTCTATAGGAAGTAGTAACAGTAACAAATGACTTTATTAGCATGACTTTACATACAAGTATTGCTTATAAGTTGGTATAAATATTTACAAATGCAAAATGTTTTGTGGCAGTATGACATACTGTCAGTATTGAGTAATATAAGGAATAGTTTACATACGAGTACCCTATTTACAGAATATAATTGAAGAAGTTTGGGTTTTAGTTAAACAGCCTATTCACTGTCAGCATTCATGGCTTCAATGCATTTAGATCTCTTCTCAAAACATAAAGAGATGAATTTCGATAATTTTATCACGATTTCATTATCAGTTGATTTCATTATCTCAAATGGTAAACTGTGTTCGTTTAGATCTGCTTCATTGGTTGGATCACATTCCAAGTAATTTAAAAAGTTTTCGCGAAGACTACTATAAGCTTAAACATATAAGAATTCACAGGGAGTTAGGAAGTGATGTTCTGTTTAAACTTCTCCTGACTGGCAGACCTTGCTTACTCGGTCTTCTCACGGAATAAACAAAAGATGGACATTTATTTTCCCTCCTGGCATCCAATATTTCACAAAGTGTCTGCCATATTATATAAAGCACAACTAAATGGAATCATAGTTAATAGAAAATACACATTGCTACGAAGATTGGTAAACTTCAAGTAATTTCCTAACCAAACTTCAATTGATGTTGAAAACTTGAAATGTACCTGAAAGTACACAATTTGTTGATCAATATGACAATCTTTATACGGTTGAAGTCTGAGATTTCCATTGGGCAATCCCTTCATTATACAGAACAAAATGTTCACTCACTGTGAAAGTGCATAAATTTCCATAAAGGCATAAAGGTGAACAAAAAATTTTTAGGTGAACAAAAACATAGAACTTACAATACCTTTTGTCCAACTTCCAAATCATGTTCGACATTGTTTGTTTTAAGACTATTAATTATGATGCAAATATGAGTCAAAACCACCATGGAAAGCACACAAATTCACAGTCTTTCCTCACTTGTTTATTTCAATGAAATCCTTTCCTCAGTTGCATTATGAAAGAAAATCTTCTAGGACTGCCCATAATTAATAGAATAGATGGTTTGGAAACTCATTACTAAGAATAGTGCGTATTTTATTTTTGCCCACCTAACCAATAGCAATGTCTTAAGTACGTTAGCTATCCGTGACTCGAACAATAGAGTAAATTGGAAATTGATATTGGTGGATTTGGCAAAAATACAATACACACGTGACGGTGAAGGATCAGATTTATAAATAAACGTTGACCAACATGGATAATGAGTTATATTGTTATTCTAATGAGTTTCCAAACCATCTATTCGATTAACTACGGACTGCCACAGCTTTTATATGGTACTATGGTTATTTAATAATTCTTAAATCTTATTAGCCCTCTTTGCAAGTGACCTTTTAATTAATTTAAATTATACAGGATTTGCGTCGACAACTCGCAGAAAATTTTCCCACTTTTCGTTGCGGTCCCAGAAAATATTTTTTTCCCCATCCCTGTTTATAATGCTCAAAGTTTTGACCAACAGCGGCATCATGGACTAAAATTATATTTTATGATATAGTCTTCAATTCATAAACTGTCACCGAAACTTCTACTCTGTTCATATGTAGTGTTTTATCTGCTGAATAGTTTTATTAAATTAAACTATAATGCGGACAGTTGTTTTATGCGAAGACCAAACTTCTAGTTGAATGCTTTGAAACGTTTTCACACCGCTTTTAACAACAAACCTAATTTTAAAAAAAACGCTGTATTAGTTTTCACTTTTTTTGTATTTTGAGCATTATGTTTTAGTTTCATCTAAAACAAATAAAAATATCTGTGTGATATATGTATTGCTGAACCAACTACAAACCATACAGCACGTTTCGCGTTGTTTACGCATTATAACTTACATGCATGTAGCCTGCAAATAGGCGTTTATTCAGGTGGGTCTGTAATAGTAATAAACGCATGCTGGCATGCCTTATAATTTTGAAAAACTTCGTTCGCCCACGAACGAAGCCTTCTAATTGGAGAATTATGGTCACATATGATTGACATTAAGTAGGAGGTCTGTGTTTATTCTGTGGTCAGCAAAAATTAGCAAAACTTTGTTGATGTTGATCATTAGTGTCTCAAAAAATCCCGCTATGGAAATTCAACAGGTTTTTGCCTGCATCATAAACGTGGCTAAACAATTCAATTTTTACATAGGGCGAAAGAACAGTTATTTAGCTTTTCAATGATACTCTTTTTAAATCGCAACGATGAGAAATGGCTAAATGAAAATTACCGGTCGAAATCACATTCTTCCACCGTTGGGAAATGCATGGACAACAAAATATAAACAATTCCCTAGAGGGAATTAAAGTTGAATGTTAAATTATCTAAAATGAGCCCAACTCGTCAATCTTCGTCTCAGTGATAGATAGATAGAAACTTTTATTTAAACACGCTAACCATTGTCAACCTAGGCTGATTTCCACAAGGGGCGTGTACAATAATAAAATTACAAAGATATAGTATATAGTAAGATATTACATACAGTAAGAAATATATATATACATAATTATATAAGTATAAGAATAATAATGCTATTCAAAAATGTGAGTATTCAAAAATGTGAGTAGCGATTTTAGTTTCAAAGGACATGATGGAGTTGCTCTCTCTAATTTCGGTTGGTAAAGAATTCCAAATGTGTGCCCCGTCAAACATGAAACTTTTTTTCAAGCTATTTGTACGCGGCTGCGGTAAGCAAAGAGTACTTTCCACATCTCGAAGTTTATAATTTGTCATTTCACTTTTGAAAGTAAATAAATCAGTAAGTGATTTAGGACCCATTTTATTCAACAATTTAAACATCAGTTTGGACTTAGCCTTTATTCTTTCCGTTTTAAGTGGCTTCCAGTCTAAAGCATCTAAAGCAACCAGATGATCTACATCATTGCTCATATTCATTATGATTCGAGCAGCTCTGTTTTGGAGATTTTGGAGGCGTTTTGATTGTGTTTCACCAAACACATCCCATACTTCACAGCAATATGTAAAGTATGGGCGAACAATAGAATTATACACAGAGACAAGTGAATCTTTCTCAACAAATTCTTTTATTTGACGAAGAGCTGATATCCCGGATGTTATTTTCTTGCAAATTGTTTCAGTATTATTGAGACAAATGCTCGTCAACAGTCACTCCAAGAGTTTTGCAATCATATACTTGTTTAATTGGTTTGTTTTCTATGATAATGTTTGGTTGTCTATTTGAGATACTTTTTATCATTGGTTTAGATCCAATTAATATAAATTCTGTTTTGGCCACATTTAAACTTAGTTTATTGGCAATTAACCATTTCCTAAGGTTTTCTAAATCAGAATTCATTGCAGCTTCAACATCATTTATAGATTCTCCCGCAGCTGTTAGGTTTGTATCATCAGCAAACAGTCGAGGTTTTGTTTTGCGTAGACACCGAGGCAAGTCATTAATATATAATAAAAAGAATAATGGCCCTAAAATAAAGCCTTGTGGCACGCCACACTTAATCAACCGCTCCGATGAAATAGTTCCGTTAACTTGGCATTTCTGAGTACGATTTATCAAGTACGATTTTAGTAGAGCCAAAGCATCTCCTTTTACGCCATAAATTTCGAGTTTTTTTAGTAAAATCTGGTGGTCGACAGTATCAAATGCCTTTTTTAAGTCAATTAGTACAACCAAGTTAAATAATTTTTTGTCAATATTCATATACCAACTATTAGTACAGTCTAGTAACGCTGTAGCAGTTGAGTGAGATTTGCGAAAGCCAAATTGACAATCATTAAGTAGCTGAAATTTCGTCAAATAATCATATAGTTGTTCATATAAAATTCTTGCCATAACTTTGCTAACAGCTAGCAAAACAGAAATTGGTCGGTAGTTACCAGGCAAATTTTTTTGGCCATTTTTATAAAGAGGTGATGATACTCTTGCCATTTTCCATTCATCGGGAAAAGTGCATAGTGTAATAGCCTGATTAAAAATATAAGTTAATGAACTGGAGATAGCAGGTGCTGCTAGTTTTAAAATTTTACTTGAAATTTTGTCAATGCCAGTGGCTTTTGCACTAGAGAGGCCACGTAGGAGATAATAAACTTTGTTGGTGGTAATTGACTCAAATACAGTGAATTCTGATTTAGGTTTCTTAATATACTCTTGAAAATTGTAATTCGAAGTATCAATTTTGCTAGCTAAGTCAGGCCCAATATTTGAAAAGAATTCGTTAAAGCCCTCTGCAATGTCTTCTGAATTTGTTAAATTATTTCCACTTATACTCAACTCATTTACTTTGTTGGTTTGTTTTGTCTGCCTAGTAAGTTGTTTATTGTTTTCCAAGCCTCCTTTGGATTTTGTTTTTGACCAGCAATTCTCTTGGAGTAATAATCCTTTTTGGCTTTTTTCATTTCTATATTTACTTTATTTCTGGTTTGTTTTATACACTAACCAATCTGCTTCAAGGTTTTTAATAATGGCTTTTCTCTTAGATCTATCCCTCTTATTTATAAGCTTTTTGATTTCACTAGTAATCCAAGGGACTTTTTTTGATCTGATCTTTTTTTGTTGAATGGGTGCATGCTTATTTAGTACTTCCTCGAACAATTTCTTCCAAATCACCCACATAGTGTTTGGATTATCAGCGAAGAAGTATACATATTCCCAATGCTGATTAAGTAAATCTTCAACAAATTTTTTGTCATCAAAGTTTTTCATATTTCTAATTTCCACTATGTTT
Organism: Paramuricea clavata; assembly: GCA_902702795.2. NCBI lineage: Eukaryota > Metazoa > Cnidaria > Anthozoa > Malacalcyonacea > Plexauridae > Paramuricea > Paramuricea clavata. The sequence goes on from CACRXK020007217.1 coordinate 15,242, forward strand.
TCATCTTGTTTCTTAGAAATATGGATTTTTCTGACGGTAAATACCAAACTATGATCACTGATTCCTGTATGAATGACACCAGAATCTGAGATTTTCTTTGGTGTATTAGTAACTATATGATCAATGAGGCTGGAGGTTGTCATGGTTACCCGAGTAGCTTCCTTAATTAATTGTGACAATTGATATAGTTCATACAGTGATTTCATTTTCTTGGTTGGTGTATCGGATTCTGTTTTAAGCATGTCACAATTTAAATCACCTAGAATATACATTTCTTTATTTTCATCATCAATCGCTTTTATTAATTTTTCAAAATTTTCAAAAAAATCATGTGATGAATTTGGTGGTCGATAAATAGTTGTAACCAAAAATGGCCGACTATGTGGCTTACTAATTTCTACACAAACAGCCTCCAATTCGGAGGGAATAAGATCATTTCTTATTTTATAGTTGATTGAGCTACGTAAGTATATACAAACTCCACCCCCATTTCTTGATCGGTCTTTTCTAACAATGTCATAGCCATCAAGGTCAATCACACAATCAGAAATATTTGAATCAAGTCGGGTCTCACTAAAACCAATCAGGTCAATGTGTTTGTTGGACATTGAGTAACGTATTTCATCAATCTTTTTTGGCAAACTGACAATATTTAGGTTACAACACGAGGAGTAAAAAATCTGATACTATATGAAATAGCATTAGTCTAAAACTTATATATTCGGGGTATACAGACATGGTTCAATTAACCACTGAACAACAAACATGGTTCAATTAACCACTGAACAGAGAACTTCGTAATCAAAACGTTTTAGGAAACAAATACCTTGCAGCAGGCTCGTGTTGCTTTTGGATTGATTAACTTTGCATAATCCCCTAGACAACGGGGCGGAGAGCCGTTCCGGGCGTTAGCCAGGGGCGGGAGGGTACTAATTCGGCTTGGCTATTTACACCCGGGGAAAAGAAAGCACTATAGCTGCTAAAAAATGCTAAGCATTAGCGAAGTCTAAAGTTCATCAATAACCGCGGGCGCGTGACTATGGTTCATGGGTGGACCTCACTAATCACAAAAAATATGGCTGTTTGCCAGGAGTGGAATAAGCAAGATTTCAATTTTCAAAAGCATATATTTGGAAGTAGTAATATAGAGGCCGTTCGACCCTTATTTTTGGGGCGGCGCAGCATCATTAGCATACGTCATAATTACATGCAATGACGTCACGCGGGTAGGATCAGGCAAGTAATGACGACACTCGGGCGAGATTAAACACGATCGGGCGAAACTTGCTGGCTAAGCATTTTTTAGCGTCCCTCCTCGTGTGCGACACAATAGTTAGGGCTATATACAAGAGAATATGTTGTTGTCTGGAGTTTTATAAGTACAGCTCTAGCATTTTGCTGTTATTGTCAAGTGATTCCTTTAATTTAGCTCCTAGAGGAGTAAAAAATCTGATACTATATGAAATAGCATTAGTGTTATATATCTAAAACTTATATATTCGGGGTATACAGCTAAATGTTTTGTTTTTAAGTAATATATAAATATTATCAAGCGTCAAAACGCTGAGAAATAGCATGCGGTAAGAGTTATTATGTATCTACAATTAAACTAATATTTAAATCCCGGTCTGCCATATGAGGTCTATATACGGGAGAATATGTTGCTGTCTAGGGTTATATAAACACATGGAAATTAGAGGTTATGATATATAATTGTCAAGCGATTTCTATATTTTATTGGTAGTTTTTTAAAGTACTAAAACTCGGATAATAGTCAGGGATGTAAGGGCATCAAATGGACTGTTTGGTTCACATTCTTCCAAAAGCACCAAATTTGACCCAGATGTTGTCCATACCGTACTTTTTCGATTTTTGATGGGCGCCAAGGTCGGCACCCCCCGGGACCGTCTTATTGGCGAAATCCAATATGGCCGCCACCGGGGTTAAAAATCAATTATAGTCGAACAACCAAAAAGGCAAGAATCGTGAAAAATACGACTTCTTAAGGCGTTACTAGGTTGAACAATCTGATTTTGAATATTACAGCGACGGTTTGAGGAAAAGGAAATCTTAAAAAAGTACATTTAATGTCTATTTTGACTAATTATATCGCTTTTCACTGTTTTCAGTGTTCATTAACCTGAATATAGCCCATTGATATAGCCTTCATTTCAGGTCATAGTCACATGTGTATTGGGATCACCTGAGTCATTCGAAATGTGGAATCAACGTTCCCTAAATTTACCCCAATTCAAGTTCTGGTCAACCATTATCGAGTTGGAACTGCTGATGGCCCGCTTTGTCCGATCCCTTCGTGAGGGGGATTTCGTACTGTATGTGCAGGCATGCGATGAACTCTGTGCTTGGTTTCACGCAATGGACCATACGAACTACGCACGTTGGCTCCCAGTACATGTACGCGACATGGTCGAGCTACCCGAGAATCGCCCGGATGTATATGCTGAATTCATGAAGGGAAACTTTGTGGTACAAAAGTCTGCTAAAAATTCTGCCTGATCGCCAAAGATCAAGCCCACGAACAGTCCAACAAAAGCCTACAGGCACATGGCGGAGTTGTTGGACTCTATGAGAATCCAGAGGCCCTTGCAGTGTTCACTGATGTTAGCCGGGACTGATTGTGCGTGGATAGTTGAAGAATTTGAAGCCGTTTACGACCCACCACCTTCATCCACCGCTCATCACGAGGAAAGGCACAGCTTGCAAGTCAAGTTTTGCAAGGATGTACTATCGTTTGTCGACGTGGTAGTGTACATGGGAAACCCTTTCATTGCCACACGTCAGGAGCTTGTTGCACTCGATACACAGAATGTCATGGAACACGTCGTTGTTATTTCTCTATCTCAAATCCATGCAGTGGGCCAAGCCCTTCACGCAGCATATGTCACGGAAAGGCTGGAAAAGGCTACAGTACTAATATCCGACACCATGTATTCAACAACTTGTTCACCTTTGCCGACCAACCTGACGCCAAGAGAAAAGGCAGGAAGGACAATTGTACACAGAAGCAGAACATGACTTTGATAACGCAACTTTCCCTTTCACTTCAGTTGCGTCCCGATGCCGACATGATCGACTTCTTCCGCTTCGAAAACCAAAGAGAACCATCGAGACTGGCGGATCAAGGGTCACTGCGAGCTGGGACGAAGTCTGACGTACTCGAATGCCTCAATGCGCCGACTGGCTGTGTATCTGCTGCAACACATGCCACGGTCGTAGTGTTGGATATGGCGGCAGTGATCCTCATGGTGCGCTCCACAACAGCCAAGACATTTAACAAGTATGTGTCACTCAACATCATACCATTTTTGGAGGCCCAAATGAAGAATACTACCCAACGCATCGACGCTGTATGGGATAATTACCCAGAGGAAAATAACCTTAAAGCCCTCACACAACAACGACGCGGAAATGGCCCACGGACAAGAGTCGGCGATGGCAGCACTCCAATCCCGAAGCGAAGATTAACATGGACGGAAAGCTTCTGCTAAGTACACACTTCGAAACCGTGCTTGTCAACAGGTGGGAAATTTGTCGTCGCTGACCAAAAAATTGCGGGCAGAAACAAAGCTCATTGCATTTACATTCAAAACAAAGCAGAAAGTTAGCAAGAAGCTGTTTTAGCTGACGATTTTTTGCTTTCCATTCAACGATTTACAAATTATTGGTTATTCTTTTAAAAGTCGATCATGAATTCTTTGTTTTGGGATGATTGTTTTGTAATCGAGTGATTGGAAGAAGTTAATATGGCGACGTGAACATGGGAGTAAATACCGTATACGTCGATCTATGGCTTGTTTAAAACCGTAATAAACGAAGAAAGACGTGATTTGAGAATGAAATGTAAGTTGAAATTAACTTTATATGCCTCAAATTTTCCATCCTATGTTTCTTAATGTAACTTCAGCTGTCTAAGTTCAAAATACAAGCTCGCGAAATTTGACAAATTTTGAAAATATGTAAAAATAGCTTGACTTTGAACTGTATTTTCTCAAAAATAGCCCGTGGCCTCAATTTCAAATATAGCTAAATGAAAAGAAAAAAGTTTTCGGCGTTTGTAGGTATCAAGCATATCATCAGGAAAATAGGGGCTCACAATGTTTTAGTTCAGTCTTTGAGACCCAGTTGCTTCGCACGTGTTGTGGTCAAATTTTTGCCAAGAATCAAAGGCCGAAATGTGAACTTCCTTCATGAAAACCGCTTCGAGAAGGGTCTGGTTTGAAAATTTAGCTATTAATTTCGATTTCATGAGCATATTTTGGTTACACGTTAAGTATTTTTGTGCTTGATGAGATTCAAAATTTGTTGTATATTCAAGCCCGGCTTTTGTGTAATTTTGGTGATGACCGGAACAGAAATAAAGATATTTTAAAAACTGGCCGTGGCCTCACGATAAAACTTTCTACAAATGTTCTCTGTTTCATGTACTTTTATTTGATATCTTAGGTATAAGCGTAAAAATAGGGGCTCATACAGTTTACGAGGTTGTAAAATGCATGACTTGCCTCTATTTTCATGTAAACATTCGAAATTCTTCGACAGCAAAGTAGCAACTGTTTCAGATCGAATGCACACGGACAGCCCACCAGAGACAATGGCAGGGTACTGAAATAGAACGTCACTAAAAAGTTCTGTATGATTAATTTAGATCATGTCTACTCTTTCAACATAAAACAGTCATTTATTTTGTACAAACATTTGGCAATATTTACACGATTGTGCCTTTTTGTAAACACGCGTTGCGTGTATTCCACGCAGTTGTGTTGCTCACTTTGCTCGCGCATGCTCAGACAAATTTCCCACCTGTTGTGCTTGTCAATAGATATTGTGACCTTACAACACTCCAGCCATGCAACCACTCCGAGGAAGACACCAGGATCCTCCTGCATCTGGCACATGCCGTACAACAGGGTCATACAGCAGCTTATGTTCGCACTATGGACAACGACGTCGTGGTATTAACAGTCCAGTTTTCATGGCCAGAAATGACGGACATTGTGCAAGCGTACCAGTCGGTCAGCGGCTTGTCCGTTTATCCACAAGAATTCCTAATTATCCTTTTACGACCTATCAAAGCATCCGGAATTTCAAATATTCGCGTGGGTGTTGTTTGTAAAGCAAAGCATGAAGTATTCACTCAAGTTGTGGCCTTTAGTTTACCAGGCTCAGGATGTTGCTAAGCAATGACTACGGGAACGAAAAGAGAAGCTTTCGACGAGTATTTTGGTACCAAACATGTAGCAAGGCAATCAATATTTCGAGTTTGGCAAGCGAATGGAATATCACTTTTCGACCGCGATGTAATATTATAATATGCATATTAACGCACCGGCTTGCGAATTTCAAAACAAAAAAGCAGAGCTTTTATCGGGTGTAACAAAATAATAAACGGCGGAAGGCAAGGCTATACTATTCGTCAAAATAAAATGATTTCAACAAATTTCGATAGTTGAATATATTACGAGATATAGCCTTTTGAGCGAGAAACCTTTATAGATTCCTATGTAAAGTGAGGTAAAATGTTGTAATATTCAATCGCAAAAAGCAGAGCGAGTATGCAAAGAAATGAGAAATTTTTTTCTTAATGTGTTACTATACGACCGCTTCTTCCGGAACCAATTTCAACAAATTTTCAAAGATTTATATATAGCATGCTATATTGAAAATACTCCGCTCGCCTGATAATAAACATAGGGCATTGTGCAGCCATTGTTGCGTGGGTGCTCGTGGTAACGTGAAACCTGAGAAATGAAAATGTCCGTGATTTCTGGCCATGTCGATACGCTCGGTCTATCGGAGCTCTGGGTTGATTTTGGAACCGGAAAAAAGGACCGTGACATTCCAGTCCATGTCCTGCATTCCAATCTTTGTCCATCAAAGTCTCTCGCGCTACCCCTCTTCCACAGCTCAGCTGGATGCGACACAACTTCGCAGTTTCTTGGTTGTAGCTCTCACGGAAGACCCCAATTGCTGTCTTCAGTATCGATTCTGTGCATATGCAGTGGATTGAACGCTTCGTTGTCCTTATGTACAGCAAGGGCTGTGGTGTTGCCAGAGTGAACGAAGCGAGGCTTCGTGTCTTCACCAATGGAAGCAGATCATTGGAAAACCTCTCACCGACCCAAGCTGCTCTATTCCAGCATGTGAAACGAGCATAATTGCAGGCCAGTTTCTATTGGGATAAGGCCACCTCCGTCCAGCAAGAAATCCCCGACTTATCTGAGTGGGGCTGGCATAAAGATGGCACCAGTACATGGCAACCTTTATGGACCACACTCACAGATACTTCAGTGGCATGCGCTGTTCTATTGCATTGCGCTTGCCTCAAGGAATGTCAGGGAAGGTGCAAATGCAAACGAGCTGGTGTCAAATGCGCAGCCCTCTGCAAATGTGAAGGCGGGTGCCTGAATAACGAGGGCAGTGATGACCAGTAACAAGTACATGTTGCGAACAAGATAGATTAAAATCCAGAGCGTATACCTATATGACATTCATGTTAAATAAACCAGGTTTCATTAATTAATGTTAAATAAACCAGTATTTTTGAATGGCAATGTTGGTTTTTAAAATTTATTTAACAACGCATCAGCAGACCTAGTATCCATTTTTAACAATTAAGTTGTTAATAAAAATTGTTCCTCCTTCTATCGTCAATTTTTATCATTACACGAGTGACTATGACCTGAAATAAAGGCTATATTCAGGTTAATGAACACTGAAAAGCGATATAATTAGTCAAAATAGACATTAAATGTACTTTTTTAAGATTTCCTTTTCCTCAAACCGTCGCTAAAATATCCAAAATCAGATTGTCCAACCTAGTAACGCCTTAAAAAGTAGTATTTTTCATGATTCTTGCCTTTTTGGTCGTTGGACTATAATTGATTTTTAACCCCGGTGGCGACCATATTGGATTTCGCCAATAAGACGGTCCCGGGGGTGCCGACCTTGGCGCCCACCAAAAATAAAAAAAGTATGGTATGGGCAACATCTGTGCCAGATTTGGTGCTTTTGGAAGAATCTGAACCAAAAAATCCCCTACAGCCCTGACTACTGGCGGGACAAAAAAATATAAGCAGTTGCTTCGAGCACATGTAAAACGAGTGTTTATTGCTGCCGAAGGCAGCACACTATTCTTGACGATGTGTTTTTCTCGCACCAGTCCGTTTCCGGTTCGCGAGTTATATGGATCCAACAAGTCATTTTTAGGATGTTTGTACGGATGATCAGATTTATGACGTATTTTGACGTCACAGAAATTTTACTGTAAAAATAACATACTCCAGATCGCGATTTGACTTTCCGAATACCCTGGTTGAATCTCGCGAACACCACCATGGACCATGATAATTTGTAAACGCGTTTACATGTTCGCATATATAGTGTCGTCGCAAATTTTATGTCTGGACTCTGGCTGTTTGTCGAATTATTTTTCAAGGTAAGATTAAAGTTGATCACAAATAACAATGTGTTCTGGTCGATACGCGTTGAAACTTGAAGCGAATGAATTGACTGTTTTCAAATAATTATATTTTTAGGTGCATACAAGTCTTCATATAAACAAGTGCAGCTCGTCGTTGGTCAGTTTGTAAAAAATCTGATTGAACTTGAACATAGCTTAATAGAACATCGTACTTCAAGGTATAAATAATCACAGTGATAGTTTATTGGGCCATTGCATTTTTAAACCAAACCCTCCCCCCCCCCTATTGAGGACATCCATTTTTTGGTCTCCCCTCCCCTGGAATTTCCACATATTTTAAGCGAATTTTGAGCCTCCCCTGTGGAATTTCCGCAGATTTTTATTGAATTTTAGCCATCCCCATGGAATTTCCGCAAATTTTTTATGAACTTTTAACCCATCCCATGGAAATTCCTTGACAGTTTTTGGTCTAGCCAGTGGAAATTCCGTATTGATTCTTTGATTAGTAGCTATCCCTTGGAAAATTCCTTGCTGATTTTGATCCTATCCTTTGGAATTTCTTTTCTATTGTGGACCCTCCCATGGAAATTCCTTCATTTTTGGTTCACTTTTGCAGGGGGTCATTGGAAATTCCACATGTC
>CACRXK020007218.1:0-23319 GCA_902702795.2 Paramuricea clavata
GTTTGGTTGACAGCTGTAACGGACGAGACTAAAGAAATGGAAGCTGATGAACTGTTCGAGAGTACAACGTCAAGCAGGCTGAAAGTAATCGACATCCTCAAAGGCCAGCAGGAAGATCCAACGATCAAACGTGTTCTACAGTTTTGTAAGCTGTGTCAAAAGCCGAAAGTAACTGATCAACGCCGAGAACCGCCCCAAGTACGGAAGTTCTTAAATAAATGGAAACATTTACACATTGATAAGAAGACCGGTTTGCTGTATCATAATCAACAGCTGGTCCTGCCTCAGAAATTCAAACGGTTGGTTTACCGCGAATTACATGAAGAAATGGGACATTTGGGGGTAGAAAGAGTGTTAGCCCTTGCTCGAGAAAGATTCTTTTGGCTTAATATGAGGAAAGATATCGAACATTTCGTACAGCGGACATGCCGATGCATAAAGCAAAAACAACCGAGTCGTCACACCGTGGCACCCTTAAACCCGATCGTTACAACAGCGCCCTTTCAGATGATATCAATCGATTTTATGCACCTAGAACAGAGTTCAGGTGGATACCAATACATACTCGTAGTAGTTGATCATTTCACCAAATTCGCCCAAACATACCCTACCAGAAATAAAAAGGGAAAAACTGTCGCAGATATTATCTTTAATGATTTTGTCCAGCGGTTCGGATTTCCGGAAAAAATACACCACGACATGGGCGGAGAATTTGAGAATGAGTTATTCAAACGTCTGGAACAGTTGTCTGGAGTGATGCATTCACGGACAACTCCTTATCATCCCCAAGGAAACGGATTGGTTGAAAGGATGAATCGAACACTACTAGGGATGCTTCGAACTCTCCCCGAAGCTTACAAGTCTCGATGGAAAGACCACCTCAGCAAGCTGACACACGCATACAACTGCACAGTCCATGAATCGACAAACTACTTCCCGTTTTATTTGCTGTTTGGACGTAGCCCAAGATTACCGATCGATTTGATATTTGACTTACCACGAACATCCGATACGACATCACACTCGGACTATGCATCAAAATGGGAGACTGCTATGCAACAAGTCTACACACTCGCACACAAGGCGACTTCAAAGAATGCGGCGAATGGTTAGAAGAATTACGATCGACGAGTCAGGTGTTCAAGTCTTGAACCGGGAGATCGCGTGCTAGTACGCAACCTCACGCCTAGAGGAGGTCCAGGTAAACTTAGAGCATATTGGGAGGAAGCTGTACATGTTGTTGAATTGCGTAAAGGTTCGGACAGCCCAGTATATGAAGTGAAGCCAGAGTCAGGTCATGGTCGAAACCGCACACTTCATCGTAATCTCCTATTACCATGTGATTTTCTTCCGATTGAAAATTGGCCAGAAATCGAGCGGACAGTTATTAAAAGAGTTCCTCCCAGAAGTCCCATCTCAAAACCCGGCAACGAAGAAACAGACGAAGAAGAGAGCGTAGATGAAAGTGAAGATGAAATTCGTATTACTTGGAACACTGACCAAATTAATAATGCTGCAGCCGCAGACGGAGATTTCGTTGGTGAACCGAACCCAGACATTGCCGTCGATGAAGCAGATGGTGGCGACGCCACAGACGAGTCTTGGGCTGATGATGAAAACCATGAAATAACTGGAGATGAACAGGCGATAGAAAACTCTACAGACGATGCACAAGAAGAAGTACGTGATGTGCGTTCGCAACGAAACAGGCAACCGCCCCAGAGATTAACTTACCTCGACCCAGGGAACCCAGCTTACCTTAGACCCATCTGCAGCGAAGTCGTCAATCAATTTTACCCCATGTCATCACACGTACCACCTATGCCACTATACCTACCACCTATACCACCTATACCACCATACCTACCACCACCTATGACACCATACCTACCACCTATGCCACCCGTAGTACCTACTCCAAGCGAAGTACAACCCTTTGGATCAGTACCTCTAAAGTGGCTTCCTATACCTTGTCACCCGTATACGTGTCCCCCTGTGATGCCTCTGAACTGGCAAAACCCACCTTTTCCCTACCCAATCCAGTCATATTAACCGTATACCTTAGTTATTGAGTTAGAACGTTATGAGAAAAACCCTATAAAACGGTGTTACTTGGCGAAGTAAGACTCCTTGCTGAATATTAATCAGGATGGTTATTGAAGGACGGTAGTGAGATTTTGCGAGATGGGACTGATCACCCCACTCTAGGAATCATTTAAGATCCCGAACACGAAGTAGCTACTTGCATGAGCATAAGAATTATCCTGTATTAATTTGTTGAAATAGCGATTTCATTTAGAGGGGGAGAGTGTACCCCACCGGAATTAGCACCCGGAAATTAGATACCGGAACTTGATATAGTATGACGTAACGGGAAAATGCCCGGATATGAAACACATGTTGTCTTGATTTAGTTTTGAGAGTTATCGAAAAAAGCGTTGTAAAATACCGAGGAAAACGTACGAAATAAATATAAGTAATACACCGAACCAGTGTGGAAACTTAAGTAACAACTTCACTTGACGCCATGTCCTTGGGCAAGTTAAAAATTATCCTTGCCGCTCTACAATGTAATCTTTCGTACGAGAAGAGTTATCGTAAAATATATGCGGGATATTTGAAGAATAAACTTTCTGATGATTAATCATTGTACTCATGCTAGTAGAGAGTTGATTATAGGAATAAATAAGTTGAGTTGGCTTTCTTTTTGGAACATTTAATATTATGTGTAACTTGAGTAAAATAAAACAAACTGTCCTTTCCTGAACACGTCATGCAGCTAAGTACGAACTCTTGGACGTACACCCCCTGTTGACGTCATTCGCTTGAATCACTTCCGGTGGTGGATGGGGGGGGGGGGGTTATCTACTATCATTAGTGTAATTCCAAAATATTTTACCAAGATGCGAGTTTTCGTCCAGGTGAATTGGATTACTAGAATACTTCGGCTACGTCGGTAGCTACTAGTGTCGCTATCATAGATATCTTATATACACTAGATAGCGCATCTCTTTTAGTAAAATTGAAGCCAAGAATATTCCAGCGGTTACCCCCATTTGAATAGATGGCGGCCATGTTGGTCGTTCCCACTTGCTAATAACCGCTTAAAAACAACAATAACTTTCATCATTTGAATAGTTTGAAAATGTATCTGGAATAGGGTTAAATTAAGCCTGGTTCACACGATGAAATAAGCATAAGCACAAGCAGCGAACCTTTGATGTGCATAAACGTAAGCATAAGAAGAATAACGCAACATTTGTTCTTCTTATGTTTACATCAAAGGTTCCGCTTGCTTATGCTTATGCTTATGCTTATTTCATCGTGTGAACCAGGTTTTACTGTTTAAGTTCTCTGTTTAAAAAATAGAAAACATACGAATCTTCTCATTTCAAGGGAACGACCTGAGACTGCAATCACGGCTTCAATTTTTGAATTGCAGAATGATTAGATGCACTATCTAGTGTATATAAGATATCTATGGTCGCTATCTGCAGGATTTTCCTATCAGTTGCTTTTAAATTCATCCAAGCGCCACCACCACCACAGTAACGTACCTCAGCACGAACCGCGTTGTATCAGTTAGACCACAGTTGGCCCAATCTCTGAACGTCCTATATATTTTGAATATTTAACCGTTATAATATTTTAAAATAACAAAATAATTCAAAAAATATTAACAATATATGTAAAAAATATATCTCACTTGTTAATAGAATCCATTTGTTGTGTTTCTGAGTTAGTTGATGCGATTGCTTTACGTTTTCGTCGTACTTGAACGGTCGTCAGTACTATGGCACTGGACGACATGGCCGTATAGGACATAAATAACTACAAGGCTAGCCACTTATCTGATATACTCTCCGACATCGAGTCCAATATCTCGCCTCAGAATCGTCGCAGAGCAATACATTTCACATCGTCTAATAGCACGAACGTTCCTCTTGAAAAACAACTTGGTTTCTTCACCATTGCGGCAATTCCCGCGACACACGACGAACTTTGTTTGTCAAAAGTCCAAATTTCCATTTTCGAAAGAGGCGCTAACCCCATGATCGTCGCCACGAGAGCTGCTCAGCAACCTGGCCTCCTCGTTTGAAAACATTCCATCAGGGGGGGAAGCTGGACTGGAATGAGGGGGCTTTCAAAGCAACACGATAAAATACACGATATAAATGGAAATTATTACTTTATCATGCTGTATTCGACAATATTAAAACAAGTATTAAACATTTATATCGTGTGTTTTATCGTGTTGCTTTGAAAGCCCCCTCATTCCAGTCCAGCTCCTCCCCCCTGATGGAATGTTTTCAAACGAGGAGGCCAGGTTGCTGAGCCGCTTCTCGTGGCGACGATCATGGGGTTAGCGCCTCTTTCGAAAATGGAAATTTGGACTTTTGACAAACAAAGTTCGTCGTGTGTCGCGGAAATTGCCGCAATGGTGAAGAAACCAAGTTCTTTCGAAAGAAGAACGTTCGTGCTACTGGACGATGTGAAATGTATTGCTCTGCGACGATTCTGAGGCGAGATATTGGACTCGATGTCGGAGAGTATATAAGATAAGTGGCTAGCCTTGTAGTTATTTATGTCCTATACGGCCATGTCGTCCAGTGCCATAGTACTGACGACCGTTCAAGTACGACGAAAACGTAAAGCAATCGCATCAACTAGACTCAGAAACACAGCAAATGGATTCTATTAACAAGTGAGATATATTTTTTATTGTTAATATTTTTCAATTATTTTGTTATTTTAAAATATTATAACGGTTAAATATTCAAAATATATAGGACGTTCAGAGATTGGGCCGCCTGTGGTTAGACAGGGGCGGTTGTATCAATTAATCCCGAGTTGATTTGAGCGTCAATACGATTTAAAGTGCCGAAAAACAAGTTAGCTGAATTAAAAATAACGAAACGGTTTGTTAATTAAAGCGATTTGAACGCACGCGAGTTACTTATTGTTATTTTTAAAAACTAATTAAATTAACATGCATGAATCACCTGTCGGTCTTTTAAAATCAACATAAATTGACGTGAATATGATCTCCAATGGTAAATATCATTTATGCTAAGAAGCGGGATTGAAATACTTTATCGTGGAGTCGACAGCGACCTTTGGGATACTAGTCCACCAAACCCCTTATCTCTTCTGTGCACCAAACACACACAAAAAATGTCATATCTCAAAATACATTAGGGCCATTTATACGTGACAAAATAAGTCGCGACTTACATAAGACGCGACTTAAATAAGTGGGTTATCGCATAAATGGTTCTCTACGGCTTTGGTCTTATTTATTTGCTATAGCTATAATGTTGTTTTGGTTGTTTTTGTTTTAATATGCAAGGCATTAAATTTTACGCTGTTTCAAGTTTCTGGCATGCATGTGTAGTTAGACTTTTTGTCCAAAATTTCTTATTTAAGACGCGACTTAAATAAGAACAGCTAAAAGACCTGTTCTTATGTAAGACGCGTCTTACATAAGAATTTTGTACCTTTTATACCACAAACTCGCGTCTTACTTAAGTCGCGTCTTATGTAAGTCGCGTCTTATTTTGTTCCATATAAATGGCCCTAATGACGAAGGAACTATACTCGATCAGTTCTGAAATATAACCAATGCAACTCGAACCGACTTGACCTCGTAGCTCAGTTGGCAGAGCGTTGGACTAGTATCCCAAAGGTCGCGGGTTCGATTCCCACCGTGGTCAGGCAAACTTTTCAGCTTGCCCGGTGTGGATGCAGGGGCGCCGGAAGCAACATGAAGCGGCGGCGGCAGCCATTTAAAAAGGGCACGTACTCTTGAGCCTTATTTTTTTTTTTGGGGGCAATGTTCGTTAACATTTTGCTGTATAACGGATACTCATTACTTGTAGCTAAGGGACGGACCATTTGATTTTTGATGGGGGGGTGGGTAGAATCCCAAAAAAAATATCGAGCAAGCAATTCGAACTTAAAAAAAATATCGTGCAAGAATAAACGGACGAAAAAAAATATCGAGCAAGATTTTCGAGTGGTAATCCTTATTTGCCATTCGGTGCATTTCCGCGTGTAGCCCAGGGCCGTATGTAGCAACTGGAGGAGGGGGTGGGGGACTGCAGGGTCCAGGAAATGGCATTTCAGAGACTCTAAATTTAAAAATTTCCTCGGGCCTTCAGCCCTCGCTTTCAGGCCCTCCCCAATCAAAAAGAGCTTCCTACGGCCTTGTAGCCTAAATAATGGGAGGACCAGTATAATTCCAAAAATGGTTGTTCTTTATTTCTTTACTCCGACTCCTTAATGATGAACATGTACATAAAAAACTAGGTTAAACTAGGTTACTACGATTAAATCACGGCCGTAGAAAGTAAAATAGGTGAAATTTTTATGGGACACAATCAAAGGCGAGGATATAAGAGCGAGAGATTGAAATTGAGTAGGAATAGCGTACAGGGGTATGCGTTTTGACCTAACAGTTCTCTTCAGCAGGGTTTTTTAAGAGGGGGGTAGATATAATTTGAACAGGAGAAGGAAGGAGAGTTTATAGGAGTTCGGAAAACTTGTGACTGTAGGTGATTGCATCCAAATATGGTGTTGTGGTGTAGGAGCTTATAAGACAGGGATAGGGGCGTTTGGCAATTAGTGATACATAAGGGATAAAAATAATGATAATAACACCGTGCACGGTTTGTTTGAAATATATGAATATACAATAATAACAGAGATTAGTAAATGAATGATACGATATGACCAATAGATAGCTATAGCTAGTTCTGGTGTGGATTTTGCTACGTAGAGGATCCAACTGAGTTCACATTATTTTCCGAACTCCTAAACTCTCCTTTCTTCTCCTCTGCAAATTCTATATACACCGCCCCCCCTTTAAAAAACCCTGCTGAAGAAGACTGTTAGGTCGAAACGCGTGTAGGGTTGCCTTTCCTATACTCAATTTCGATCTCTCACTCTTATATCCTCACCTTTTATGGAGTCCCATAAAAAATTTACCTACTTTAGTTTCTATATATAATCGTAGTTTCCCTAGTTTTTTTACGTACATGTTCATCATAGGAGTCGGAGTAAAGAAATGAAAAACAACCATTTTTTGAATACTGGTCCTCTCATTATTTAGGCTACGATGTCTTACACCAGTACTTGTCCAATTACCTATTATATACCAAAAAATGTAAAAACAAGAAACTAAAAAATGTATATACATGCATAAAAAAAATATCGTGCAAGTCCTCTGACTGACAAAAAAAAATCGAACAGTGTCAGGAGGCGGAAAAAAAATATCGAGCAAACTGAAAATCTACCCACCCCCCCATCAAAAATCAAATGGTCCGTCCCTAATACAGTTAGACAAATTTCGGCATGGATTGGAACATTTTTATTCGTTGCATGACACTAAAGACTAAAATGTATTGTAAAGCAACATGACAGTTGTCAGTTATTTAGGAATAGGAAGGCTTTCTTTTTCCCTTTTTTCATAGGTGGAAACTGATTGGTAACGTTTCTGAGAGGAATTCAGATTCAAATATGAGCTAAATTGTTTAAAAACAGTTTTCAATTTCAATTCATGTGAAAAACGCACGACGTTCGAAGTGCAGTTCTGGTAAAAAAGGCAACCTGCTGCCCCCGTGCTGCCCCCGCACTGTTTAGGCAACGGGGGCAGCTGCCCCCACTGCCCCCGTGGCTCCGGCGCCCCTGTGTGGATGCACACTCAGAGTATCCTCACAAACACCAATTCACTTGAGTACATAACACCAACACACACACACACATAAAATGTCATATCTTATAAGTCTGATAATGCATTGATATCGAAGGAACAAGAATCAGTTCCGAAATATCACCAACTCGAACGGACTCGACCTCGTAGCTCAGTTAGCAGATCATTGGACTTGTATCCCAAAGGTCGCGGGTTCGATTCTCAACGTCGTCAGGCAAATTATTCAGCTTGCCCGGTGTGGATGCACGCTCAGAGTAACATCACAAACACCAATATCACCAACTCGAACCGAGAGAAGTTATGATTATGGCATTGGCAGCCAATAGGGTATGGAAACAGGCTTTCCGAATTTGAAAGAACTTTTAAACTGATCATATCTATCCCTCTCGAGAATATTCTCTCCGAAATTGTTCTTAATTATCTTTCAGCTTATTTGTTGAAATTTGAAGTCAACAAAATCGGTATATAAGCTGTCCGCCAACCTGCAATATTGCATGTGCATGGAAATGTACAGTACTATATGCTGCTCACACAAATTATTTGTCCAGGCAACCAATGGTGGGGTGCGAACTATACCATACTTTGCTAGGTTCAGTTCAAAATAAGGACCAAAACGTTAATTTAAAACTATGTCATTTGAAATATCTTTTTATTGTCAATTTAGTCGAATTGACTATTTTTGAAAGTTCAGCACCATTTTTGCCGGCACCAAGGCTTTCGCAAACTTTACCCAGCCTCTTTAGTAATTAATAGCGGCTTCAGAGTCTGGGTGAGCTGTTAGGCGCGCGGGGATTCTTGGGGAGGTTGCAGCAAGGTTCTCCCCTCACCGCAACCTGGCCAAGATTCCGCGCGCGCCAAAGCTCGCCCAGAACTCTGAAGCCGCTATTAATTACTAAAGACCCTGGGTACGAGACAGAACTTTTACCACAGTCCGCGTTCAGGGACGATCCCACTCGCTGGTGCTACAATCAAGAGACTGACAGAGTGCGTATCTATCGGTTTTTATTTCTCTTTATTTCAATTTGCGTTACAAAGTACAAAAACATTCTGTATCAAAATTATCAAGTCTGGTCTCAAATGCCCAATATAAAATTTAACTCTTTTATACTATTATTATTAGGCACCGATTCCAAACTCACCGCGTTGACGCACGCAATCAAACGTGGCAAAAAGGCATTTGAGGGCAGGGCGGAAAATGCCCGCGCTGAATTTAGAAGCTATACTATCTCCTAAACCAGTACAGGTATGATTCTGAAAATTTATCACTTTTGCTAAATATTTCTTGGCTTTATATGTGGAAAAATATTACTCCAAATATTAATATTATTAATTCGGCCCAAAAATAACAATTTACAGTCTAGTCGCGAACACCTACCAACACTACATTTCAGCATTTTGAATAGTTACAATAAAATAAGCACTTTTAATAAAGAGAAACTATTTTTCTATTTAAACTACAGCACGTCTTGCCAACCAGGCATATTATATTGAGCGCGGGAACTTTCTCCCCCCCCCCCCAATACCTAGATGGCCCAAAACTGAGCCCAGTGTGGATATTGTTGATTACAATCACGAACACAAACACAAACACAAACAACCAAATTGTGCAGAGTTGTGTCCATCTACATACTTACACATTATAAGGGTGAAGCCGATGAACTATTTTCCGCTTTCATGCAGCATGGGCGCTTTCCATTTGACGGAGATTCCGGAAATCTTGCTTGAAAATCAAATGGAACACGTTAATTTCTGGAACGATGTTTCGAAAATTTCGTACAATCTCTCGAGGTTGTCCACAAATTGGAAATTCCGGAAATTTAGAAATTTTTACACCATTAAAACATTTCCCAAACACGTTGCTGCCTTCCAGTCTTCCATGAGCAAAAACCGCCACCAAAACGGCGGGTTCTCGACCATTCCCGTGCCTCGAGTCTGGATTTATTTCGCCGAATGCTGCAAGAAGAGATTTAAGCGACAGTGTCACATTCTTCAAAATTAAAGAAACAGCATTCCAGAAATTAACGTGTTCCATTTGATTTTCAAGCAAGATTTCCAGAATTTCCGTCAAGTGGAAAGCGCCCAACAAGCGCCTTCCATTATTAACAAGGCCTGTCACGCTGTAGCGTTCCATTTTGCCACTGGACATTCCGGAAACGGGAACGGTTTTTTTGCGCTTCCCCGACAACGGCAACAAAAATTATGAGGTCAAAAATAAACCTGTGCCACATTATAGCATGCAGCTCGGGACGAGAGTGAACAAGACAGCACAACAACAAATATTGTGTTTAAATGGCACATATTATAAAGTACAGAAATAAAGTACAAAACTACTGTATTATCTAATTTATTTAATATATATTCATTTTCCTGTGCTGCACTAATGACAAAAATGCAACTTGTAATGCAATTTCGGCATGGAATATTATGCACATATCAATCCCCCCGCCTCCACCCAACAACAGGAGTGCTAGGATACACGGGCGATATATTGAGAATATGTTTCCCTAGCTTGTAGGGGATTTTGTCAATTACTTTGACATAAAAGATTCTCCAGAGGGAGCGAGTGAGTTTGTGATATTTTTCACCTAGAAAAATGAATAGCATTTCGCACACCCTAAAAACAGAGAAATCCTGGACGATTAGCCCCCCCCCCCCCAGTTGTTAGGGGCTAGCTACGCCTCGGGATACGTTTGTAGAGGAAGTAACATTGTTTGACGCTGTGGTCAAAACTGTTACTCCAAAAATATTTTAACAATGGTCAAAAGTTTGATCTGACCCAGGGCATTCTACATGAATTGACAATAGCGTATAGAGCCCTCGAGTGCGGAGTATTGACGACAATTTTTTGAAAATGTCAATAGCCCCTTGGCATGCCCGCACTTCCCCGTTGGGCCAAGACGTTGACAGGTGCATTATACTCAACCAACAATGGTTTTAAATGCAAAAGCGTAATCTTTTCAGATTTTTCTTTTTGTTTATATTGAGTAAGCGTGAATACAGAACCCTTTTTGGTGCAACAAAGATAAAAATCGAGTTAAACTTCTTAAAGTGTATATGACATGAAATTTCTTATTTTCTGAAATGAAAGAACTCTTTAAGCTGCAGTGCAACTTATTTTTCAGTTTCTTGTTTTTATGGTTTGTTCCCGAGATATTTCAATTTGTTTGATATGTAAATGAGTTTGAATATGTCCGCTAATTTATGACGTCATGTTGGTTGCAAGCTCTTCAAAATGGTTGAATATCACTGCTATCATCCAAGATGATGATTTCAAACTTCACTCACTGGTAAATGTGATGAAACACTGTAGAAAAAAGGGGAACAGATATCTACAATTTTTAGAGTTAATAGATTTATAACCAGTGTAAGTTGAGCTTGCAACCAACGTGACGTCATAAATTAGCGGACATATTCACACTCATTTATATATCAAACAAATTGAAATATCTCGGGAACAAACCATAAAAACAAGAAACTGAAAAATAAGTTACACTACAGCTTAACGAGTTCTTTCGTTTAAGAAAATTCATGTCATATGCACTTTAAGGAGAATTAGCTGTATTAATAAACAAGATTAAAGAGACGTTTCAACATCAAATCAACGCTCATTTAGATTGTAATCATTTCCCAATTTCCGAATTTCGAGTGGTCTTCTGTTAGTAAATTTCTACACAGAATAGCGGTTTTATGCCGAAATTGTGTTACAAATTACATTGATAAAATGCAGCGTGCAACAGCGTCAATTATAAGAACTTGTTTGTTCAGAGAACATGTCAACAAGATTATCCACTGACCTCAATTATAGCTGAATATGTTGCAGACACTTCAACAAAGTTATCCACTGACCTCAATTATCTATAGAACTTGCCAAGGTTTTGAAATAAGACATGCAGAAGTCCAAAAACCAAAACGATTGGTTAAAGTTTCCTAGTCAATGTTCAAGCCATCGGCTCCTTGGTTTAAAAGTAGCTAGTTAAAAATTGCAAACAACTTAAAGTGGAAGTCAAGTCCGTATGTAAACAAACGGTTTGTTTACATTTTGAACTGCTGTATCTTTTAAAAATATGATGTACTGTCTGAATATCTAACACCATTTTGGTTCGCTATGCTTCTAAATGAATATGAAATAGCTCTCTCCTTCGCAGAGGCTTACATGAAGTTTCTAGTGAAGGAAAAGTGAGCGCGCAAGGAGTGATGGGAAGAACGAAATAAGGGAAGCCTCTGCGAGTTAATGCAATCAATATGGCGTCGTATATAATCGTTTGTAGCGAAGTTCGAACAACCATCGGGGGGTGTTAAAACATGTTTTCGACTTTCATTTTCAGGCGTACTTGCGTATCCTGGAGTGAATTCAATATCAATATCTTCTTCTGTCCATTTGCATCGAAAAATATTGAGAAATTGCAAACGAATATCAATGGATACGAGCTATCTGATTATAGATATCCTCTTAATTGCAACATTTCTTTATAAAAATGACTCTATTGAACTTCGATACTCAGATTATGAAGATTCATTTCAATTTCTTTCACATTTCCGTCGATTTCAAGTTTAAAAAAAGGTCAAACAACTATTTGGTTCAAAAGCCATACTTCGTCGCATTATCTGGCAGAGCCTCCCCAACTTCATTTCAATCTTCCCATCACACCCCGCGCGCTCACTTTTATTCAGGAAACTTCATGTAAGTTACTTTGTATATACTTAAGGAGGCTCTGCGGAGGAGAGAGTGAAATAGAGTTTATGTTCAGAAAAATTCGAAACATTCGAAATTTGGGCAATGTTTTCATTAGAGGGTTACATTGTTATGAGCAGAACCGATGCGCAGAACGGATTTGACTTCCACTTTTAACTTAATTAGAACTACATTGAGATCAGTGGATAACTAGAGCTGTTCCATCGGTTCATCATCGTAACAATCGATTAATCGTACTGAATAAATAATTAACAATCGATTAATCGTACTGAATAAATATTCTAGCAGCCAAACAAGCCGTGTTTGTCATTTCATCACATCGACAATGCGATCTCCTCGTGTTTTTTTTTATCGTGCGCGCGCGGGAAAAAAGTTATTATGCATGTGTCATGCTTTGCACACGGCTGTTTTCTTGATTCTATTATCGTTAGATCCCACAAAAATCGAGTAATCGATCAATCTGGAGCAGCTCTAGAAATATCAGCTACATTGTAGGCGGAAATTCTGGTAAAAGTATTTTTACATTTGCAGTCAGCCAAGTTCTTTGGCCTCGTCTTTTCCCAATTTGATTTATCTACATTATTTATATCATTTCGTGTCTCATTACTATCTACAATGTATAATTTGAATAAATCCTAATAAATTAATTTCTTATCTCATTTCAGTCTAATTATTTTGATCGCAAATACATTGAACTAATTACTGTCTGGATTGCATAATTTTCTAGTGTATAAAAATACAGGTGTTTTGAAAACCTTTTTGTATTAAAACCTTGCGGATGGATGTATCAGTTCCGGCAGACTGTACATGGAATTAGACGCCGTGGTTGAGCCTTACATATTTGAAATATAGTTTGCACGTGTACATTTTGAGATACGTGTCAAATTACTTTTTACAGTTCATTATTCAACGAAATACCTCGTAAGGAAAATCAAACAAAACTCTCTCTAGGATTCTTTTCAACATGATTTGTTGAAATATCCGGTAGTTCTGATAAATTATCGTTTTCCGTCGTCAGACTGACGAGACTGCTTGTGTCTGTTTCATTTCGTAGACGATCGTTGTGATAAAATGATCTTTCAGTGAATTCTATTGATAGATATCCTTCCAGAGTCTCCACAATAGACAAAAAGGGTTGTCGCAGTCTGGGTTTGTATTGCCAGCAGAGCAACATTATTTCCATTCTAAAAATAGAAAATAACCATTAATACATCAAAATTATGGATAATAAAAACACTGGATAAGTTACAACGTATAACAACGATAACTTACAACGTTTGTAGTTTCACACATATACAATGACCCTGACCGAACCCCCAATTTTATACAATCCCAATAAGCAGTACCATCGGGAGAGGAGGGGAAATTTTGCCCAGGACCCCAAACACTCAAAGGGGACCCTTAATACCTGAAAGCGGCAGGACCTTAAAATTTCTTCGAACAAAACTGCTTAACCGAGAATATAAATCCTAGCTGCGTCATTGCCGGATCATATGCAATAAAGTGTATTATATTGTAACACACCGCTTCTTCTGTTTTACAATTTTTACCGCATAGCCCCCCCAGGGCGAATTTTGCCCCGGGATTCGCGCAACCGCTCAGTGGTCCTAGTTCATCATGGAAAGCCATTATACAGCAGGTACCTGGGTTTTGACTGGACTTTAACCGTTCATTAAGCGGTCATTTGGAAACGTACCAAAAATTTCATAATGTAAATGCTGTTGAAGTGACCTTTATAAAACGGTCACCTTTCACACAGTTCCAAACATAATTTTTCCTTGTTTTGTGGCTATATTAAACGGTCATCGATAGACGCCATGTAATCTGGTGATGCGTCACAAAAAATTGCAAGACATTTTGCTGGCCCATAACAAGGCTGAATAATTTTGTTGAGCCGAATCGAACTTAATATATATGGATACAGCATGATTTGCCAGCTCTGCTACCGAGTTGTGTCGGTCATCTGTGCCGCCAGCCCATCAACAAAACAACATACTGTATTTGAATTGTAATTGTTGTTCACAGTTCGCTTAACATCATGTTATTGCTCAAATTACTGTATCTCATTTTGTCTCCATTATTTTTTGCTTTATCATCAAAAATAGCACCCCCCCCCCTATCTAAAGCTAAAGATCCGCGGTCTGGCTCTGTCATTTTTTCATTTGTTCTCATGTTCAGTTGTTTTCATTAAGTTTCATAATTATAATTTAATTTGCTACTAATAAAATATCTGCGAATGGTTTTAAGTGGAAAAGAAGGAATACACTGGTATTTTTTTGTTTTCTTCGACCAAATGTGTACAACGATACTAATATGCATTTCAAATCATGCATTCCTTGTTTGTTTCATGTATCAGTACCTATAAATGCTATATAATAAGCTTTTATTGACCTCGCTTCCTCGGTATGTACAGAGAAATATCGATATTTCCCTATACAGACCTCGCGTTCGGTTAATAAGAAGTTAATAATACCATATCACTTTCAAAATATTAAATGACATTTAAGCTGCCCGGAGTATATTTGTTTATATAATAACTACAGTGAAACACGCAATTTGATTGGTCAACAGCCGTGCAGGATCAGACAATCCTGCACGGGAAATTCTGAACAGAAATTCTTGCACATAATTTTACAAATATACTCGCATTGTAAAGTTTCATTGTACGATACCTTTCGACTTTGAAGTAAGTTTCCAATTATTGAGACGTTGGTTTAGTTGTATGAATAAATTTCTGATCGATACATTGCTATTCAGCAAGTATAGCAACGCGTAGCGTTGAAATTCATTAGACCATGGCATGCAAGTACAACATCTCTCGCTTCAAAGTTGATCAAACGCTTGGCAATCTTCACATATTCAGCTCGAGAATCTTCAAAACTACTTTGGCTCTCTGTTTAGCAGGTTTTCCATTTCAAATTTCGTATATTTTATCGAAAAAGTCGCTGTATTTTCGCTGTATATTTTCGCGAATTTGCGATCAAATTCTGTTCACATATGTTGTTGTTTTCAATAGCGTGGAGTAGCGATTCTCTGATTGCTTAATTCACGAATGTTGTGAGAACTGCACATTTCATCAGTAATTTTAATCAAGTTAAGCGTCGTTTCACTGTAGTAATTATATAAAACAATTACCAAATGGTTTTCCCGTACAGGATAGCATGATCCATGCACTTGGGATGTTGCTCGACTTTCGGAAAGCGTAAAAATACACTCGCCTACGGCTCGTGTATTTTTACGCTTTCCGAAAGTCTCGCAACATATCCCTCGTGCATGGATCACGCAATCCTGCACGGAAAACCATTCGGTATTCCTTTAATAAGACCTGCAACAGGCGGTCACCATGTATTAAGCGATTAATTGCGAAATCCCAGAGCGTGAACACTAAATTTGAATGAATGTTCTAAGTTATCCTTCATCAACACTTACAATTTGCGTGGACAAGATTCAGGTATATCCATGATATTTCCGTCCAGAACATATTTCATGACTTCTTCATTCGACTTTCCTTGATACGGCTGTTCAGCTAACGTCGCCATTTCCCACAGAACAACACCATACGACCTTATTACACAATGGAAAAAATACTTATCATTTCTTGTCATAATTATAATTACTACTGGGTAATGGCTTTACATATAACCTTTCAACCTGGTTTACACGAATAAGATATACAGACAGGGGTATAAGAAAACTTTACCTTGCACGGACTAGCAAAGACAAAGGGGAAATAAATTCTTTCAGAAATACATTTTGTTTCGTCTGATACACTAACAACACTCATGTTAAAATTTTCCTAGTTAATCTCGAAATTATCCCATTTCGGTTAAATTAATATTCCAGGTTAATAAATTTCCTGGTTATTATAATCCTTTTCCTGTTTCACTCTAATTAATTTCAAAACTTTCTGCTCCAAATAACCTGACTATATGTACGTTAGGTGGATAAATAACCAGAGACCCCTGTTGTTCTTTTCCACCTATCATAGTTTGGCTATTTTAGCGAGAACATCCTGGTCAAATATTACCAGATTTATTTTATTTTCAAAATTCAGCATATATAGATACATATACTACATGAATAACAATAACATAATATAGATACATGGCGAACAAACAATAGGACACGAGGTCCCCTTCAAGGTTTGAACACCTATAACTATACAAACAATATTTACCCCTCAATCAATCTAACACAGAGAGTAAGCACTACATATTACAATTACAAGTAAGACGGTGTTAACACGAACATAAATTAAGAGGGTTACTGTGACGACATTTAGGACAAATCAACTTATAACTAGTTCTAATATTGTCCTGGGGCCGGTTGTATAAAACTCTTTATCACTTTTTTAATCACTATTTTGTAGTTAAATAGTGATTAACTCTCAAATACGCGATTCTTATTGGATGACGTTTCCACTAACTATAGTTAATATATATATATATATATATATTAACTTTAATCACGTTTTTATACAACCGGCCCCTGGTCAAACAGTACAGAACGTCTATTGAAAAAGTTCTTTAGTCTTTATAAAGATTTGACTTATTGTGCATACGTTTTTGAAGCCATTTGAAAAACTCGCAGGTCGTGTTTTATTAGGTCTAAAGCCACTCGCGCTGCGCGCTCGTGGCTTTAAACCTAATAAAACACTCCTGCTCGTTTTTTAAATAGTACGTAAAGAAGCTCAAGACTTGACATCATCAGGTAGAGTGTTCCACATTTGGACAATACGGGGAAAATAGGAGTCTCTGAATGTTGATGTTTTACGAGTCTTAAGTCTTACAGTAGGTACAAGTCGGTCGTAGAACGACGTGAAGTTGCAGTGCAGAATGACATATATATAATTATCTATCTTGTTTCATTAACCAGACTGTGGTAGGAAGTGAGATAAAAGAACCGGGAAATCTAACCAGGAATATTAAGTTCAGCCAAATCGCAAATAGTGTTTTTTTAAGGGAAATTTTAACCAGTGTGCTTGCAGTTTGCTTGACCGCGATCCAATGCTCTATCAACTGAGTCACGAGGTGTAGTCAGTTCGAGTGGGTGATATTTCAGAACTGCATAGGTTGATGTTTTTAATTTGTTTCAAAAACTTCGGGGAAGATAACTGTACTTTACCAATATTTAACAATTATTCGCCGAAGGCGAAGTGATTACCGGTGAATATTCACCGTAATCACTGAGCCTGAGAAGAATAATTGTTTTAGTATAAATTTTTAATGAATAAAACAAAATATCCAAGTTATCCAACTATAAGTTTAATTAAAATTCAGAAATAAAACTGTTTTCGACCGGTTTACGTTTTAGTGTTGCAGTGTTTCTTGTACACGCACGCTTTCAAAATGGCTTCCTGTGCGACTTTATTGCTTTATTACAAAGTTATTTTTCTCGATTTCTGCTTAGAATATAAACACAATGATGGAATGACTTTTTTACCAGACTTAGAATTAAAAAATAGTTTCTGTTTAGCATTAATTTGTTCAGGAAATGGCTGAGAAATTTGGTAAAATGAAACGTAAAACTATATCGTTCGAATTAATATAAAAGTTTTAATACACTTTTCACTTTACAAGTTTTAAAAACACAAATAGTACAATACAGCGAAAGGACACCATACAGCACAATGAAAACACGACATAGTCAAAAGAAATAGTATCGTACAAATTGAGATATTTATAGGATACAAAACAAAATTGTTTTAAAAAGAATACCACGGCTTTTCCCAAAAGTCGGGATATTTTTTGCTATTTCAGATTTACGTTTGAAGCGAATGTTTCGGAGTTTTAAATAAGTTTTAAATTGTCCGTGAATATGTTTGACACAGTAATATAATACTAAATCCTACCTTTCAAGTTAAATACGACACTTTGTGCTTTTTTTCTTTTTCTGGGACGATTTTTTCAATATTTTGTCGATTTTGAAACCAAATTTGCCGAATCATTTTTTTTGAAAAGCATTATTTACTACCCAGGTGGTAAATAATGCCTCAGATTTACTAGTCAAATAGCCAATCAGAACGCGCGAAAGCTCATTTGATATGCAAAATTTATACTAAAACCAAATATTGTACATTGCAAGAAATTCTTACCAAACATCCGAAGCACTGCAAAATATTCCATCTTTTAAAGATTCTGGAGCCATCCAACGAACTGGTAGGAAGCCTGGAGTGAAAAAATATTCTATAGGGTGGTGGCAATACATATCTACAGCAGAATGCCCAACTGGTCCACTCTGCTCTTCGCTTTGGTAGCGCCAAGTATACTTTCTTTTTAAGTCAATTTCTTCAACAGGCAGTTCCTTTTTAATTTTTCTGAAGGTTGTAATATCTGGTGTGTTCCAAGTATTGAAATTCTCAGGCGGAATGGCAGGATGACTTGCCTGAGTATGAGTTCTATTTTATAAACAGAGCCTGACACAAACTTTAATCTGGTCGCTATCCGCAAAAACGTTCCCAGAAGAGTTTATATTTAGTAGCTAATCAAAATATAGGGGACATTCAAGAGGATGTCAATTTCACACCGAATAACAGCAACAATCGAATTATGGTTGAGATTACTACATATATCACGAACAATAGTATAATCTACAAGAAGTTAAAAGTTCTTTGTCTAATAGACCAATCAGGTGAAAAGCCAGATTTTGGATTTTTTTTTACATGCGCCCAGACAAGGATTTTTTTTATGGCCCCCTTTTCATTTCCACCCACCCGCATTTTAGGAAGGGAAAATGGCCTGATTTCTCAATACTACATGCGCTTGTACAAATCTTTATTTACCTATTTTTTTATATACTGTTCCTATGTTTCTATGTTGGGTACGGGTGGTCAAACCATCGATAAAGTTAATGCAAAAGCCACTCTTTTATGGTAATGGTAAATAAATTTTGAAGGGACTTGTTATCATACCTTTTCCACCTTTTCGATAGTAATCTGTTTCGTACACATCCCGTGCCATTCCAAAATCTAATAAGACAAGAAAGCGGTTATTTTGTAAACTTGGAACACGTACAGTACATTACTTCGAAGGTGAATGCGCGTATACTAGTCAGAACGGTCAAATTCTTAAATGTAATACAAAGCGATCTGATGGGAAACGATCTGATGAAATTAGGAGGTCCATGTTCGAAAAATATGTGAGAAACCTGGGCTACATCTTTCCGCTAATACAGAGACAAAAATCCTGATCTGAACGTGTCAGTTCAGAATCCTGAGTGTCCGCTGCCCAAGGATATTAGTGTTCATTGAGGCAAGTTGTTCAAATTGAGACAAAAGAGCTTTAGAAATGCGCAAGGTATGTTACGTCCTACAAAAAGATTGAACTATACCTCCTATTTTGCAAGTGTGACTGCCAGACACCATGCAATTCCTTGCTGCAAGATCTCTACACAAATAGATAGCACGAATCGTTACACATGCTGGATGGCCAATAGAGGCCATTATGATCTATTTAGAGAGGCTGTGTGCAAATATATCATAATGACCTCCACACGCCATCACTGTTGGTGGGATCGTGAAAGAGGTTTACCGACATAATAAATGGAGAATAAGAAATTGCATTGGCACAAAAATTTATTTCTGGCAACAATAATAAAATTTAATTTAGTACACAACATTTTTCTATAGGAGTTTAATAAGTACAATACGGACGCTCAGCAATGATTGAGTCTTGCTACCTCAAACTGAGCTTTGTAATTATTAACATAATTACCAATTGCTAACATGACAGTATTTTAGAGAGATGTACCCCTATATGCAACCATTGCAGCAGCATAAAAATGTGAAATTGGTTATGAAATATTGGGAAGTGGGTGCGCTGTTCGGGAAGGTCAACTGAAATTCAGAAAGTGTACAGCTACTTTACATGCAATGGTCAGATGAATTAAAGTGCGTGCTATGAAAGCACAATTGTCGTATTATATATACAGTATACCTGTGAACAAATTTCCTGTCAGATAAGTACGCCATTCCATCAGCAATCTCAGCAGCCATTTGATACAGTTCAATATCAGTTGGTGGTGGAAGTGAAGGTTCTTCCTCCGCATCCTAGAAATATCATTAACGTTGTAATTATTACGTGTCTTCCGATTGGCCAGCAGCATTGGTCAGCATTATGCTGCAGGTTGAGCCAGCGGTATGTAATTTTACAACAAGCGGCTGCTTTACACAGACGAATAAAGACAAGAAATAAAACATGGACGAACCACGTTTTTTTATTTTCTTTGTGAAAAAGCAAACTTTTTTGCTGCTAGGAAGAAAAATATATTTTCAAGGCCTTATATAAACTACAACCTATTTTATTGATATCACAGATAACGAATGTAATGATAACGTTTGTGTCATCTGTGCTGCAGTAATTGACGTAGAATAGGAAACTTAAGGAAGCGACGTTTTGTCACCTGAACATTTGTGAAACTAATTTTGGTGGCATTTTACACCACAGCGCTCGTGTAAGAAAGCTAAAAGCTTTAAAAATCGTATGTTTTGTGACATGTGTTGACGATTACCACAAACTGACAAAACACTTTTAATTAATCTACTCCCCGATCGTCAATCTAACGTGCGTGTTCACAAAACGTCGGTTGCTTAATTAAGCCCCCTGATATTATTCCCATGCATTAGCGCATTAAAAACATTTACAAAAGTGAAAACACTACCTACCCTACCTAAATTTTCGGATAGAAACAGGAAACCCAGGTATTGTTTTTTTGCCCGGTGAAAATAATTTTATACTTACGGGTCTTCGTTTTCTTAGGAAACTTTTCAGATCCCCATTTTCCATTAACTCCATGATTACCAATACTGGATCGCCAGCCGATACCACGCCAAGTAAGCGTAAAACATGATTGCAGTTGAATGCTCTAAATTGTAGCAATATACACGTAGAAGTCAGGGCTTTCAAAATAAGCCGGCGGTTACTATGTTTAGTACTTGAAATATCAATGTCCTGGGTCTAGTCGCGCAAATCCCATGTTGGAGGGACAAGAAATATGGCAGCACACAAAAATTAAACTTTTAACGTAAAAAGGAGATATTTCATTTTTGGTCGTCTACAAAGTTGATTTTGATAGTATATATACTTCTATATACTCTTTCACATATTTTATGCTTATCACTATATATTTTGCCCCTCCAAACGATCCCAGAATGTACTGTGATCTCTTTTGGAAAAAGGCTAATTCTGCTCTCCTTCCTCTACTCTACTCTACTCTATGCTTTCAAACAAAACTATTTTTCCTCCACTAGTTCTACTTTATAGCCTGGTTATTTTCGTAAACGACGTACTATTTCGTTAAAACTGATTTAGTTATTTGCTATCTTTTTGAAGAATGAAAATAATGGTACATTAGAATTTGGTTACAGAGCTTAGTTGTGTTGCTATCTAGCCTATCTAATCAAGTAATCAATATATGCACTAGTTAATTTGGATGACTTTAAGACTCCGTAGACCGCTCCCCACAACCGCCTACTTTACAAACACAGCCACCTACTCAAAACTAGGGATCCAAGGATAGTGTGTGAAGTTTCGAATTGAAAAAGACACTGCAAGAACTATATATGGTCGCCGACAACCTAGAAAAGCTGATGCCTTACACTACGAAATAAACAGTTACCAAAGGCAATTCATCTCATTATTTATTACACTGACCTGAAAGGTCAAGTGTCTTAAATCCCTAGTTTTCTGTTTTCTGTTTTTTTCGTCGTCGAGAAATCGAGTTTGCGTTCGCGCATCGCAGGCTCAGGGTGCAACGATTGATCCAAAATGCCATCGATTCTTTGACTCCACGATTCATATATAATAGTAAGAAGCTGGTATTTATGTACGTAATAGTCGGCTCATGTCATGCTTGCGGTGCATTTTTCGTTTATTAGCCCATATATAGACCTATATGGACTTATACGCACGCGCACAATTCCGAACTCCAATGGTGACATATTCAGTCCAGTTTCAAAATGGCGCCTTTTGGCTGAGTGATCAGAAAATATTTCACACAGTTTCGTTGAATTTTCAAAGAGTTGTGCCGGTTTCCTATGGATTTTACGTTGTGTCGCACTCTGAACTTTCTTGCGTGTTGAACTAATATGTTTTTCTTCGTGTAACGACTCGAAAACCCCAAAGTTTGGACCCAGCGAATTTTACAAGGACAAGTTAAAGGTTCGACAGCTTGACTTTTTAACTAATAAACAACCGTCTATAAATATACGTTGTAGAGTCATAAGCATCCGTGGTGTAGTTGTGTT
This sequence comes from Paramuricea clavata, assembly GCA_902702795.2. Lineage (NCBI taxonomy): Eukaryota > Metazoa > Cnidaria > Anthozoa > Malacalcyonacea > Plexauridae > Paramuricea > Paramuricea clavata. The sequence goes on from CACRXK020007218.1 coordinate 22,648, forward strand.
AATTTTTTGTCGCACTCTGGACTTTTCTGCATGTTGAATTAATGTTTTTATTCTTGTATTATACGACTCTAAAATTTGGCTTTGAAAATTTGGCCGACCCGGCGGATTTATGCAATCAATATGTTGTATTAAACGACTCGAAAACCCCAAAATTTGGACCCGACGCGAATTTGTACAATATAGTGGAATATAAGCAAGTACAAGTTAAAGATTCTACAGTTTATTTTGATTTATTGTATGGTACTCATTTGTCTAATACAATAACATTTAGTTCACAAGGGCAAGTTAAAGGTTTGACCATATTAAAATACATGTATTCAAATTCGCGCAATAGCTACTAGAATTCGCGCAAGTAAAGATAAAGCGAGCGTTCAAAATACCAAAAAGAACTAAGGCATTTATTGTATGGTTCTCATTTGCCTAATAGAATTACATTATTACATTTAGTTCACAATATAATATAAACACAATATAAAGGCTATCTTTAAAACGGGGAACGGGGGAAGGGAACGGGGAAGGGAACGGGGAAGGGAACGGGGAAGGGAACGGGGAAGGGAACGGGGAAGGGAATGAGCGGGGAATGGCCGGGGAATGAGCGGGGAATGAGCGGGGAATGGCCGGGGAATGACCGGGGAATGGCCGGGGAATGACCGGGGAATGGCCGGGGAATGG
>CACRXK020007219.1:0-12500 GCA_902702795.2 Paramuricea clavata
AGAGTTGTAGACTCGAGTCGTGTGACTTGGACTCGAGTCGCAATTTTTGTGACTTGTGACTTTACTTGTTAAAGAGACTGATGACTTGTGACTTGACTTGGACTTGGACAAAATGACTTGTGACCTGACTTGGACTTGCAAGAAATGACTTGTTACCAACGCAAGTCAAACGTAAATATCTAGTGAAAATCAAGTTTTCCAAAATCTTTGTGTTGATCGATCGATCGTCGTGTTGTACAATTTGGGCAACGACCTTAGTACATATCAATGGCATCGACAGAATTTGTGCCTGCGTATTTTCTGACAAAGCGGGTTTTTTCGCGATGTCGTGGTAAAATTTCTGACATAAAATAACGACGCCATATTTACATATTTTGCCGTTTTGCGTGGGAAAACATGGCCACATGTGGCGGTAAAATTGAATTGACTTGCCACTCGGAAAGACTTGTGACTTGACTTGGATTTAGACAAAACAAGACGCCGACTCGGCGTTAACCTCGGGTCGGTGGATAGGGGATCGTCTGGGTAAATATTTAAAAATTGTGTAAATCACGATAGTTTAATAGTTCACTAGTATAAATGGTGAATCAGTTAATCAAAGCTCCGTTTTAATATTTTATTGATAATAATTACTGGCCCTCATCAAACCTATTGTTTTCTCTCTGCATTATATCAGCGAATGTCGAGAAGTTTTCATTTAACCGTTCTACTGAAAAACGGGAGCGGCCTTTTTGGTTGTATAGGGAAATTCCGGCTCAGGGGTAAATGTTTATACGCGTCATATTCTATGTACGCGTTAAAATAGCACACAACATTATTAAAAATAATGCAGCGTGCATCAGTGCACACAGACATTATTAGCAATAATGCATCTTCGTCACCCTGACATGTACACGCGATAACGTGAACATCCCAAGATGAGAAGGTGACAGTGCTAAAGGCCCCCCATACGGTGTCGTCTGGTGCCTGAAGCACTGTTGGAAACGGTCGCTATGAGTCTTTTCAGTTCAATTTTATAGAGAAATAGTTTCGTTTGCGCTTGTGGGATTTTATCCTAGATATACGCATGTGCAGAATACACCATAAGTTCTATTCCCGTGTTTATCCAATACGCTATTTGAGTAAACCTTATTATTAATCAGCCTAGTCCCAGGCTCTCTCTCTATTCGCTGCTTTGATATATTTAAATAAGTCTTAAAAGTTTTATGCCTGGGTGTGCTGTGCGGAACGCTTCAGCGAGAGAAGATAGCAGTTCTGAAGCACCTTTAGCGGTGACGTCACACCTAGGTCCCAGTCTCGTGTTACATCCACGTACGTTTTTTCTCGCGCTTGCTTCAGAACGACTGGGACTAGGCTGATTATTAATGATAATATGTAAACTAGAACACTATAATTGACCTCCGCTTGTGGAGATTTTAATTTAGGGCGATTAATTAAACTGAAATCTGTTCTATCACAATGCACTACAGTGCCTATGGTTATGTCTATATGCATGTCCTCACAAATGTCTAGTGTAACGTTGGATAGGTTCATTGTCATACGGTCCCGACAAGCAGCAACGTACAGTAGTCTTCCAGCCGAAAATAATTACTTTTGATTCAGGTCAGTAATTATAATAGATAACAAGTGAAAGTTGGCCGCGGTATTCCCATGCTATGCATACGAAGTATTGTGCATTATATCAACATATACTCGAGAATAGTTATCCAGCTAAACATGTATGTCAAAATTATCACATCTTCTGGTTTTAAATCAACAATTCTGACGGATTTTGTGCAAGGACAGCTTCGGGTTCTGTTTCGCTTTGGCCGATGCTTGCCGGAAGTACACTTATTTACCGGAAGTTGTCGTCTCCTCCGCAGGCCCTTCGATCTTCGACTACGCGCGCGGCTCGACACAAATGGAAAACAAGAAGAAAAAAAATAGGAGCCGAATTTAAGACCTCGGTGTCGTACCGACCCGAGGTAATGACTTGTGACTTGACTTGAACTGAGACCAAATGACTTGTGACTTGACTTGAACTGAGACCAAATGACTTGTGACTTGACTTGAACTGAGACCAAATGACTTGTGACTTGACTTGAACTGAGACCAAATGACTTGTGACTTGACTTGGACTTGCAGGAAAGGACTTGTGACTTGACTTGGACTTGCAACATAGGACTCGTTAACAACTCTGAGTTTTACTAATTAAAAGTAAATCGTGGCTTTCAGTTGCTGTCTTTAAACAACCGGCTATAAATTACTGATTGTATATTCTGATATCGCTTATATATATATTTTTCCTATTTCTAGATTAAACAAGATTTGGTCACCTTACTCAAAGACATAATTTTAGTGCGAGCTCACAAGAGAAAAACGACAATTGGTTTATTTTGAACATATCGTGGTAAAAGACAGACAAGATAAAAAGTACAAAATGTTCATACCAATAGACACACTACAAAATGTTCACATCTACTGTAAAGTTCACACATGTAAAGCAACATTTTCTTGTGCATTCAAGCGCATTCGGGAAGTGTCTATTGTACTGGTCTGGTATTTTCTAATGGTGTTCCTTGCAAACTCGTTTGTTCCAAAAGAGTGCGATTAATTCCAAAATTTTGTCTTCGATCTTCAATCGCATGTTTTTAGCCTGTTCGGTCCCTTCGTCATAAATCGATGTCTCCACAAGTATACCTGTGCCTTTTCTGAAGCAAAATGCATCATTTGAAAGCTATTGAGTGACATCATCCAGCTTTTAAATTATGTGCTTTGCTCCGTCGAAAGCTTGAACTTTTCGGAATTTTTTCTACTGAATTCCCTTAAAATTCTGTAATTATTACACAAATGAAACCCAAATTGGCGAAAGAATATTGAGAATTGTGCCTCCTATATTTATTAGATAAAACATGGCTAATTAAATAATAACGAATCTTGTGTGTACATTTCTATAAAACGTACCCGATTTCGGGTACGTTTTGAGAAGCAAAATAAAAATACAAATAAAAATAACCTCGTCCCCCAGGGCATTTTGCCTCCACGGCTGAAGTTTGGCGAAAATAACCTTGGGATCGGCTGATCATTTGCACAATCCCAATGGTCTGTTTAAAAACGCATAAGTTATCTTGTAGTATAATTTATTCAAACAAATCCAGTGCTTCAAAATTGTTTTGTCTTCAAATTATACGGCAAACTTAAGAAAATACCGAGAGTATAATGAAGATTCAGTTACGTCCTATACTTCATGCTGTGCTATGTGTTTGTCAGATTCATGCATGATATAGGAAGAATTATGCAAGCATATTGCTCTTAAAATAAAATCTTTAGATGAACAACTTGGCAAATTGCATGTTCATTACTTATTTTAATCAACAAAGATTTAATTCACATAAATCATCGTATCAAAACACCCAGATATTCTGGGTGTCATGTGACCAGCTGATCCCAGGGCCATTTTTGCCGACCTTCAGCTGATCTGTATTCTGTGCTTCAGCTGTGAAGGCATGCAAAATGCCCTGGGGACAAAGTTGAAATAAAAATAGTACTGTGTTCAATTAGGTTGTAGATGGTCAAGGTTACCAACGTAAGATACACTGATTATACTAACTATTTAGATAATACTTTTCTTAATATATTTAGAGTATATAGTAAATTTCTTATTTATATTGTAAAATATAGTTACCGACCTGGGTTTTTTCAAGTAAAATCCGTAAACCAATAAAAAAGTATCGCCTATTGAGCTGCATACTGTTGATGTCAGATTTCATTTTTACAACATGACGTACGAGGCTATCCCACCCGAAATTGGCGCGAAAACCACCTAAATTATAATGACGTAAAAAAAGTGGTAATACCGGGATAGTTTGGGAGCTTACTTGGGATTTTTACAAATTGGAAACGCTGGTTGTGATGATAAATGTGGAGATTAGCCACGTTTTTCCGAGTAGAAGTTAAATGTTTAGAAGATAAAAACATCGATTTTAAATATACTCAGTGTGTTTTTTTCTTAACTATCTTCCGACCTGTTTTTTTTTAAAGTCAAATCCGTAAACCAATAAATAAAAAAAGTCTCGCCTAAGAGTTAATAAAAATCTAACTATCTATTTGTATAGGTATAGAACAATTTTAGCTTAATGGAAGCAATTGTTGAGCAATTCTAACTTAATCAAAACAATTTTAGCTTATCTAAAACATTTGTAAATTGATAAACGTAATTGTATGAAAAAAAGATAAAAACCATCTTTCTACTGTCTGAACCAGATCGAGAACCATCGTCTAGAAATGACCCGGACGTAGCAAGTTCAACCAACTATTTTTAAGTGCTGACCTTATAGCCCGGCAATCGCGGTAAATTATAGAATTCTGCTATTCCATCAAATGAAATAAACTGTGACCTGATCGAAAATTCATTGCAACTCATTTGAATGAAATAGTAATGAGTTATATGTATTATGTAAGCCGACTAAATCATAGTTTGTCTCAACTTCATTAAGGGTTACGATTAGGTTACGATCGAGACACGTTGCGCGCGTCATTGACAAAAGTTGAAATTGCGGCCTGTGCATGTTTTCATCCCATTTAGCTCATATTTTGACCAGTTATAAGTACAATGAATGTTGAATCAGTGAATGTACATAGTATTTCACCGTTTGTTAAGGATTCGTTTATTTTGCGGACGAAGGAAAAACGCACTCACTAATTCGCGCGAAAAGTTTTGTTAAGCTATGGTTTTAATCAAATCCCTCCAAAGTATATATAAGCTTTATGGAAAGTCAAATGCCTCTATACAAACGTGATATATGACATTCCGCTTTCTGAACCTTCGATTCTAACTAGGTTGTTGTGTGTTCGAAGGGCAATATAAGTAAAAAATGAAAATGAAATCATTAAGCTACCGTACACACTTTTCTGGGTCTCGTGCGTCCTGTGAAAATATGAAGAAATAAAAACTGGGCAAAACCATTGAACTAAAAATAACTGGAACGCTACGTTCAAGCGGAAATTTGAAGCTAAATTCTACAAGGTCGTACACAGGCTTTAAAAGGCCCGTTTTAAACTGAAAAGGCCCGTTTCCCTTTCGATTTGCATCCTGCCATGAAAACGTTCAAAACGGCATGCTTCGAGCGCCCCCTGCATTGTCTCGCGAGTAAATCGCGCAGTAGAAACACGCGTGGAAGTGCGTGTCTGGGAGTCAAAACTGGCTTCATTTGGCTTCATGGGAGTCAAATTTTGGCTTCAAAATTTGCATGCGCAGTTTACTGAACGTAGCGTTCCAGTTATTTTTAGTTCAATGGGCAAAACCCCCGAGCTTAACAAAAGTTTGTGAATCGAGCATTTTTGCCGAAAATTCCGGCATCACGCAGAAACGAAGGCGATAAGTTCCCATGGTTACACCGCCCATTTCCTCGTAATGACAATTAAACAGATTTACAATTCATTGTTGCTTAAACTATTACTAGGTACGCTAAAAACTACAACGTCACTTTCGCTGCTTGACTAGGTATAAAAGAATTTTTAAAACGGTCTGTTTTGATTAAAGGAAGTTTATTGATACTTCCTTACGGTTCGAAGGCTGTCAAAAGACGTACGTATTTAAACTATAGGTAAGAGATTCTTTAATTTATGACTTGGATCTTGTTCAATTTGTTCAAAAAGCTTTATACATGAATATTCTCGTCTGTCATAAAGTGACTGTAAATGTCCCTGTTCCAAGGCTTCCTAACCTTATACCTCGTTCCAGGAAAAATTATCATTGCACGTCTTTGTACTCGTTCTAAATCGTCGGACAGATATGTAGGAAGACTTGAATGAAAAACTTCACAAGCATATTCCAGAATCGACCTGATACACGCATTATAGAAACCAATTAGATGTTTCTTATCAACACCAGCACGTCGTAATTGTTTTAAAAGATACAGTCGTTTCGAAGCCTTAAGAACAACTATTCCAATATGTTTATTCCATTTTAGGTCGTCGTCCCAGAATTTGTGCTGATTTTACGTATACAATTTCTAGTTGCCCGTTTATAATAATTGGTTCAACCATGCATTCACGTTTGGCAAACTGAATCCTCAATTCTTTGCATTTAGCTGGGTGTAGGTGTAATCTATTTTGATCAGACCAGTTCACACTCCTGTCAACAATTGGCTGAAAGGCACTGTTACCGAACCTAGGAATAATTAACAATTATTCGCCGAAGGCGAGGTGATTATCGGTGAATAAAAACCGAGACGAAGTCGTGGTGTTTATTCACGATAATCACCGAGCCTGAGGCGAATAATTGTTTTAGTATAATTTCATGGGTGATTATTTGGAAAAAAATTAAAAATGCACATTTCTTCGTCTTTTAATTAACAAAACGGCTTCGGCCGCCATTTTGAAAATCGCTTAGGTGATTATCGCGTAATAATCACCTCAACGGTAACCATGCAATCAGCGTGGAGAATTTTCAATAATCACCTATTAATTATACTAACCTCAGATATTGTAGCATATTTCCACATATCCTTTAAAGAGTCGCGCGAAAGTCGAAGGTCGTTAATCATAGCGAGAAAAAGCCACGGACCAAGTTTAGTTCCCTGTGGGACACCTGCCGGGACATGCAAAAATTTAAAGTCGGAGTAACAATCAGAATCAAGTTTCACTCGTTGAAATCTGTTACGTAAAAAATCGACTATCCAATTTAAAACTGTTGGTTCAATACCATATTTATGAAGCTTCGCAACCAAAAGATTATTATCAACCAAATCAAACGCTTTCCTGTAATCCATTAAAATAACCCTAACGGCGGAACCTGTTCCATCAGTGGCAGCCAACCATTTATGAAGCATTGATATCAGGGCAAACTTTGTATTTGATCCCGGAATAAAACCAAATTGTTTAGGGTCGATGCTATTTAAAAGCTTAATTCGGTTTTAGGTCATGTTGAATGATAAAATCTTCGGCAATTTTTGATAAGGTTGACGTCAAAGATATCCGTCTCAAATCTTTGTTAAAATCCTCAATATCTCGAGCCTTGAGAAGTGGTGCTATATCCGACATTTTCCATATATTAGGAACTTTGCATTCAAGAAATGAGGAGTTGAGAACATCCGTAACACCTGGTGCGATTATATCAGCATACGTCTTCAGCAACCAAGCCGGTAGACCATCCGGACCACCTGAGTTAGACTTGTCAATCCCCCGAAGTTTCTCTGTTACTGCAACTTGGATACATTCGTCACCTTCATAGAGAAAACACAACTCATCTGGTAATGCTGAATAGTTATTCATTATACTGATAAATGTCTCATTAATTTTATTTGCCAACTCCTGATCATTATCATCACAATTTATTCTTAAAATCGACCGGAGATTTTTTCGTTCAGTTTTCAGCAAGGTGATTATTCTAATGGTAACGGCCGAACCGTGCTTCAATTATATTCGATTATAAACGGGGTATCCTGCATAGTAGTAAGACCAATCGCGCTTTGTTATCAGTTCGACGAACAAAGGACAAAACGCAGGTTGCCTAATCGAAAGCAGTGCATATAACAAAAGAAAAAGCAATTAATCACGAAGTTGTCATAGCTTAGCTAAGATTTATTCTTACTTGATAATGATTATGAACATGTGCGTAGTTTAATGAAGTGAAATTCATCAACTTAAGTCCTGAACGGGGTTAATTTTCATTGGTTTTAGACCCAACTCTCAACGGTGAAAATATGCGATTCTGACTAACATTTTTTATCGGATTCGTATTTGCTCATTTGTTATCCATTTCGCACGAAGAACATATCAATCAGCAGCTAAAAGCCTGATCTTTCCGAATATGAAAAAATATCGGTCATACGCAGAGTAATTCGGATACAATAGCGCGCTGAAATTTGATCACTTTTTTTATACACACTGTATAACTAAGCCTTTAAAAGTGATGCTAATATGTAAGCTAATTACGCTCCTTCCGCATATACGATTTTAAATTCCCGGGAGCATAAAATCCTATGCTTAACAATAGCTTGATTTCTAAATGTCTCAATCGGTTTTTTTTTGGTCTATGGACTTTGACCAAGCACAGTATGAAAAATATAGGCAGTGCCAGTGCGGTGAATTTATAGTGCATGTGCAAACTGACACGAAGTCAACTTCTCAGATTACAATATTTTCAAAACAAATTCTTGATAAGTTGTTGACAATCTGCAACCAGGAAACATAGTGACAACTGTTATTCATTTCATTTGCAAAATGGCGTCTGGCGAGAAACAAAGTAATGCCTCTTTATATAGTACCTTATCGTCAGTTCAATACAAAGCAGGTTGTAGTTTCGTTGAAACATTAGAGCTAAAGCTTGGTGATAAAGTGTTAGACATGGGCTGCGGTACAGGGGAACTGACAACATACATCGCGAAGCAAGTGGGCGAGCTTGGTAAAGTGATTGGTGTTGATCCCGACCATGCAAGAGTTCAGCTCTCTCAGGAAAATATGAAGATGGTTTCGAACGCAAGTTTTCACGTGGGGAATAGTGAGTCTGGATTTCTAAATTATTATCAAGCCTACTTCGACCTTCATTACAGTAATCATGTTTACCATTGGCTGAGCAACGAAGAGAAAGCGGTTTATATTAAAGTGGCTTTCCAATCTCTCAAACCAGGTGGACTGATCGCCGTTCAATGCCTAGCACAACCCGACGATGACATTGATAATCGCTTGATCGAATCCGCACTCGGCAAGTCTGTGTCATCCAAGATTCATTTCGCTGAAGGGAGCTCTTCGAAAGAGTTGCTGCGTGACGTCGGGTTTACCGAGGTGGATGTAAGGATTATTCCTTCAGTAACGTATTATAGTTCGTTCAAAGTGTATGCTGAGTCGTTCCTTGCTGCTGGTTACACAGATATTGAAGAGTTACCGGATAAAAAATTGCTGGAAGAGTTTCAATTGAAGTCAATCGAGAAAGATGGGAGAGTAAAATCAAAATATAACCTGATTCAAATCAAGGGACGGAAATCGTAAACAGAACGGTTGCTTTTGATTGCTGATTTTGATGACAACTGCACGTCATGCTTGACCGGGGGACTTGGGGGGAAAATAAGCTTAATATCGTATAAGACTACGTTCACACTACTCCAGAGCGAAATCATGCCGGCAAAATTTACATGTGTTCACAATACGCCGTTACAGTTTGTTACCAATTTAATTAGCACTCATGTAAACTCAAAATATTTCAAATATAGCAAATAAATTTAAACGAAAAGCATTCGACCTCGCTGTTTTGAGACCTGAGGGTTTGCAAGCGGTACATTTGTCTTCACACAAAGTTTGTGTACTCATAAAGCCGCCAAGCGACCGTTTTCATCTCTCACAATTTCAGAGAAACCGTGCTCAAATTATGAAGATAGTTATTAATTAATATGATTTCTGTATTACTATTGGCGTATACGGGAATCAATTAAGGTTACAGGACACCCTTTTTGGCGTTTTGCGGAAAATCGCTACTGCGCGCTCAAAATGAGTCCGATTTTCATCAAATTTTCACCAAATGTTAGCCAGTGCATGCAAAATATGATAAAATTGTAAAATTGACAAACAATAAAATAATGTAAGAATTATTCAGGAAAATCTTAAGTCGCGGTACCTTTACGCTTTTGAGTTATGTCCTGCTGGTTTTAAGACATATTTAAGAAAATATCATTTTTATCACAGTAAAATAGTTGCTCTAAAAAATTGTGTTCGGAAATTTTTGTTTGTCATTCCGCTGATATGGCGATTTCTTTGACGACTGCAATATATTTCTGAATCGTTTGTGTGGATTGCTCCTTATTATAATTGTGGCTTTTCTGCGCCGTTTTCAAACCGCTTCGGCGTAGTGTGAACGTAGTCTTAATATGCCTCGTCCGCCATTTTGTGGGTGGCAAACGACAAATGAGGACAAGTTAAGGAGTGATTCGGTGAAGTAAATATAGTAACTGTGTTTCTCTTTCACTGACTTTATACTGTTTCGCTTGTTAATGTCTATTTTCCTATATTGCTGTTGCGGCCATCGAAAATCGGCAGATATGCAACGCCTAGAAAGGCTTATTTTATAGACAAAATAAACGAACAGGTCGGCCAGACCGGACATGTTAATTGATCTCTACTGCACTAGTATAACTTATATATCGAGCAAATTAATATTTATCATAAATATTTTGAAATGAGTTCATTTAGTTGAAGTATAATACATCAGCGAAAAATAAGTTTCTTACATGTTTGCATTTTCAGTAGCTATAATATTTTATGGTCTGTGCGAAAACGCGTATAATTTATTAGAGATGTTCAGGATTTGACCTCCGCTACCTTTGATTGGCTTAATATGCGCACTTGTTTGGTTAATGGGTTTCGCATCTGATTGGCGTTTGCTTATTAATGGCCCCTTGATGGGAGTAAAAATACACCCTTCCGGAAAGCAGGATTAATCTGTTTAATTAATTTGGTCAGGGTTTATTTTAAGAAAAGTTTAGAACTGCACATATTAGGGATGTTACGAAGCATCACATGTTTGACTGGGGGGTCAAAGGATATTTGACTGGGGGTCAAAGGATTTTTATCTACAGTATATTTTGTAAATTTATGTTAACGTTGCAAATTATGATAGACTCTTAATTTGTACATAGGTGGCAGAATAAAGGTGTGGTTGGGTGGGGCCAGACAAACTCGATTCCGGGTGGGGAAGCTACAGTAGGGGTGTCCCCAAAAATTTTAAATTTGGAGGCTCTGTAAGTTCTGGCAAAGATTTGTTTCGCCCAACACCCACAAAACTGTTTCAAAACATGCAACTGGGAATCATGAATACTCAATATATAATAACCTTAGGCAGCAAAGAATATTAGATTCTCCCATTCTAATCTTTTTTGGATAGCCTTCGCTCGCCCCAATTTTACCTCGTGTTCCATTACCCCAGCACGTATGTGATTTGTGAGGAAAATATGAGGGTCTGGTGGCCCTCTCCCAGAAAATATTTAGATTGTGATGCTCAATGACACTATGACAGCATTTCTAGCATCTGAATTTTGAGGTTATATTTTTGTTAATTTGGTGACTGCACATTTCAGTTTTAGGAACTGCACAAATGGGTTTGGAACTGCACATTTTGTGTAGAACTGCACATTAACATAAACCCTGAATTTGGTGATCAAAATATTGACGTCATGCAATAGTGGATTGCTCTATACAATGAGTTGTTAAATTTTCTGTCTAGAGGTTTATTGAGGTAAAATACTTTTGCTTGTTTGGTGGGTGCCAGTTTAGACGAACAGCGAAGAGTAAAAACGTACTGCGAACTTTCAGTTAATTTTGTAGATGATACAACCACCTCAATATTTTAAATAAGATCTTCGACATTTCGAGCGAAGGTGTTTCTCACGTACGAGTTTTATCATCCACAAAATTTCGCAGTTTACAGCGTGTTTCCCTTATTGTAGAGTAATTACGGTTTTCCACTGACGGGATTTTGCGCGCGGAGCGGAATTTTCTCTCTTGGTAAAAAAGGCAAAGAAAAAATCCGCTCCGCGGGCAAGATTCCTCCCAGTGAGAAACTGGATTTAAAGGGCATATGACTCGAAAATTGACGGTGTTATTTTTTAGTCTAATTTGAATGATCATTGAAAACTGTAGAGTAACTTCTTTGATAGATTTTTGTTTTCTTGCTTCGTTTTGAAGATATTTCATTTTGTATGATATGCAAAGGACCAACTTTCTACGTCACATATATGCATAATGTTTTAGCCCTAAAAGCTGTATATCTTTAATATGACTAAACACAATCAGTAGAAAACCTACAATGGTGTTGTTGTGGACAATCTCGTGCTCATCATTCATTTTGAGCGAATGTATTTGATAGTGACAAAATTATATAACATTTTAAAGTAAATCATTATGCATGCGTGACGTAGAAAGTTGGTCCTTTGCATATCATACAAAATGAAATTTCTCCAAAACGAAGCAAGAAAACAAAAATCTGTCAAAAAGTTACTCTACAGTTTTCAATTATCTTTCAAATTAGACTAAAAAATAACACCGTCAATTTTCGAATCATATGCCCTTTAAGACAAGAAGAGTGTACCGAGATGAGACTGTTATATTTGTATACATGACATGATGATTGTTATGACTATCAAATAAAGATGACTGGCCGCTACAAAAGCTGCATGCTGGTGTACCATATAACGCAAAGGACAAATTGGATAAAAGCACTGCATGTCACAGCCTAGGCAAGCACGGAATTGCACCATTTAACAAAAGATTATGCAAACTATATAAAGATTTTTATATAAAGATTTTTATATAAAGATTTGACTTATTATGCAAACGTTTTTGAAGCCATTTAAAAAACTCGCAGGTCGTGTTTTTGATTAGGTCTAAAGCCACTCGCGCTAAACCTAATGAAACATTCCTGCTCGTTTTTTAAATAGTACATAAAACACGAGGCGACAGTCGAGTGTCTTATATCTGAGAAAGCACGGACTGCGAGTGTTTTAAATGGCTTAAAAAACGACCCATCTGAT
>CACRXK020007219.1:17500-19472 GCA_902702795.2 Paramuricea clavata
TTTCTAAAACCTCGGACCCGCAAACAGGCTGCGTAGGAGACTAATTATTTTCCTGATGTTCAATGAATTATGGATGGTGTCTCTGCGAATCGTGAAGTCATTTCAAATTAAAAGTCGAACAGCTGGCCGCCAATGGCGGGAAAAATCAATACGCGATTCTTCACTACTAGTGACGATTTAAAGAAAGCCAATTGCAATACAGCAGGGCATTTTTTAAGAATTCGTCAGTGGGGGGGGCCATCTACAAAAAGGGACCATACTATACCGAGTGTGGAGCAATCATAGATGGTTTGTTGGTAACAAAAAGTTTGGTGTGGTATCGCATTTAATAGTAGGGGGGGGGGGAGAGCAGGGCCGTAGGAAGCTCTTTTCGTTTGGGGGGCTGAAAGCGAGGGCCGAAGGCCCGAGGAAATTTTTAAATTTAGAGTCTCTGAAATGCCATTTCCTGGACTTTTTAGTATGTGGAAATTTAGAATTCAGTAGTACTAAATGGGCGAAGGTGTATTTAATTAACGATATATTGGATAATATACCCTGGAGAGGGTCTGGGGTTTTCTCTCCCAGAAAATTTTTGTATTTTTCTACCCCTATGACTGCAATTCCCTGCATTTTCTGAAACAGATTTTTGGATATACAGCATTACATTATGCTGTAGATAGACTGAACCTGCAGTTAAGTACTTGCATAGTATGTTTATGTAGATACCACAACTTGGCAGTCACTTAGGGAGCCAGCTTGATAAACTTAGAGTTCCCGACTCCCACGAAGCGCTACCATGGTTGGCACAGAGTGGAAAAATTTTGAAAATTTTGCGTCTCTAAATCATCGGAAATGGCATTTTCAAAGTCTTCTATACGTCTTTTGTTTGGCCCTTTCATTAATTCGTTCATTATGATTTGTGAGTCTATGATCGATATCCGCGAGTCAGGATGGATTATTACGAGAAATGTTATCAAAATATCGATTACAGATATTTGATTATATGTATATATGATTTCAAATACTTCTAGTATCGAAATCAAATTGGGTTTTTTTGGTGGGGGCAAAATTATCCGCCCCCCCCCCTTATAAAACACATGGTTGAGGGCCTGTTGCCCCTTGCGGTCACTAACTTGTCCAACAACTCAAACTCTATAGGGTCTGGGAAATGCAATCCACTGCCTGGGAAATGTTTAAAATCTAATAATTAAGGTATGTATTAAACATAAAAGACAGGACATAAGATTCACAAAGCAAATTTCAGTTACTAGAATATCAAACCTCCCTTCTAAACTCAATGTTTTGCTTATATTTTAGAGAAAAGGGACTTTGACTGGGAGGGGCAAAATGGTTGAGTGGGGGGGCCACCATGGGGGCTGGGGGGGCTTTGGCCCCCCCAGTTATATAGTTAAAAAATGCCCTGCTGGGTAACAAGTTGATGACAACAAGCTCGTAGCGACTTGTTACGAACAGCCTGTATTAGGCTTGCTGGAACAACTTGAAGCAAGTTTGTTACCGTCGTCAACCTTGTAACAAGGTGATAACAACTTGTTCCAGACTTGTCACAACAACTGGGAACAAGTAGTACGAACACATCCTGATATCGACTTCACAACAACCTTGTTACAACTTGTTTGCAGATCTGTAACAACTTGCGCGATTTCACGCGAGGTACACACGCGTGAAACCGCGAGGTACACACGTAAAAACGCACAAGTTGTTCCAGGTCTGCAAACAAGTTGTTACAAATCTGTTCACAAGCTGTCGACAAGTTGTGTTCGCACTGCTTGTTCTCAGTTGTTGTAACAAGTTTGGAACAAGCTGTTAACAACTTGTAACAAGCTTGATGGCATTATCAGATTTCGGTTACAAGGTTAATGTTCTAACAAGTTCTGATACAGTCATGATATAAACAAGAATATTACAAGGTTGTAACAATATTGTTATATCATGACTGTATCGGACAGTCAGGGCCGCCGAGAGGGGGGGGGGG
>CACRXK020007220.1:0-17764 GCA_902702795.2 Paramuricea clavata
ATAGATGATCGTAGCGTAGAGCCAACAGAAAACCTTGGGCTAACCGTTGGATATAAAGGTCCATATTTTCATGATGGTCAACGCAATATTGATATGGTGTTGGTATTTCAATGCAAGCAAGCGCAAAATGGTGTGAAGGATAGAAAAAGTCGAGATATAAGAAAGAGATTTATTAATAAATTAATCACGAATGGATTACAAATTGAAATTGAGACAGTACAACATTTAGTATGTGATATTTTCCCGTTTAACTTTATTTATACTGGATTGTTCAATCCTAGCTGTGCCTTAATAATTATTGATCCATGCAGTGTTATTGCAGGAGGAAACCTTGACAGTAATACATGGACATCTCTTTAACTTCTTAACTGTTAAATATCCCTACTAGTATAAGGGTAATTTCGTATTGCTACAATGTTGTTATATACTGGATAGCTCTATCATTTCTAAACAGTTTTCCCTGCCTTTGGTCCAGTAATGACCATTTCTTTTTAGTCCTAAACTGTTCTCCCTAGAAGTCCAGTAAGGATCACCCTTATTGATCCAGTATTATTACAGGAGGAAACCTGAACTAAACTAACTTTATTTACACTGGATAGCTCTATCAGTTCCAAACTGTTCTCCCTAGAGGTTCAGTAGAGGTTCAGTAAGGATCATCTCTTATTGATCCAGTGTTACTACAGGAGGAAACCTAAACTAAACTAACTTTATTGATACTGGATAGTTCTATCAGTCTTAAACTGTTCGGCTCTCTAGAGATTCAGTAAAAATCATCTCTAGCTTATTGATCCAGTATTATCACAGGAGGAAACCGCAACCAAACTAACGTTATCTATATGACTATATCAGTTCTAAACTGTTCTCTCGAGAGGTCCAATAAGTGTCATCCTCTATTGATCGAGTGTTATTATTGGAGAAAACCTTTAATAAACTAACTTTATTTTTACTGGTCCAGTAATGACTAATGGCCATCTCTTATTAGTCCGGTATACGTGTTTGGAGGAAACCTAAACTAAACAAACAAGTGAAACAACTTTCGTTGCATGGAAACAAACAATTGGTCATCTCGTTCTGATGGCTAAATTTATTTATACTGGATATTTCTATCAGTTCTGAACTGTTTTCCTTAGAGGTCCAGTAAGGGTCATCTCTTAATATTGATCCATGCCAGTGTTACTATACGAGAAAATCTAAGCTAACTAATTTATTATACTGGATAGTTCTATCAGTTCTGAACTGTTCTCCCTATAGAGGTCCAGTAAGGATATCTCTTATTGCTCCAGTGTTACAGTTCTCCACGGAGGTCCAGTATGGATCATCTCGTACTGATACCTAAAGTTTATTTATACTGGATAGTTCTATCAGTTCTGAACTGTTCTCCCTAGATGTCCAGTAAAGATCATCACTTATTGGTGATATTTAGTCACTTTAGTGGGATGACTAAACGAATCAATACGTTTTTCTATTTTCAACCAGGACACAGACATATACTTCATCAAACTACATGCGCCGTTAGTCACGCTACAAACGAAAGCTGAGGACATGAAACTCAAAGTGCCATTCTCACTTCTTTCCAAAAATCCTGAAATGGACGTCGCTATTGCGTCTCTTCCCTTCACCTTACGTGGCGAGGATTTAGCCGGCCATAATCATCGTTATTTTTTACTTGCACCTTTCGTCAAACGACATGCTGAAAGATTTTTGGCAAAAGGCGAGTGTTTTTCCACGTTGGATCGCATAGCAGTGATGGAAAGGATTTTGAACGAGACGCGTTTCTCCGAAAAGGAATTTGGTGTTAAAAGTTTGATAAATCAACAAGTGTTTCAGGCTGTTTATCCACCACATGAATCTGGGAAGGACGTGTCAGTAAAACACAAGAAAGGTACACACGTAACAACGCCAACAACTTGTAACAAACCTACACACGAAAAAACGCACAAGTTGTTACAGATCTGCAAACAAGTTGCTGAAATCTGTTCACAAGCTGTCGACAAGTTGTCTTCGCACTGCTTGTTCCTAGTTGTTGTAACGAGTTTGGGACAAGCTGTTAACAACTTGTAACAAGCTTGATGTCACAAGGTTGACGACATAAGGATGTAACAATATTGTTATATCATAAATGTATTGGACTTGTTGGAACAACCTTGCAACAAGTCTGATCAGTAATATCAACAAGGTTGTTGCAAGATGTTAACAGCTTGTTGCAAACTTGGGACAAGCAGTGCGAACACAACTTGTTGACGGCTTGTTGGCAGACTTGCTACAAGATGTGAGATTTTTACGTGCGTACAGCAGACTTGTGTCAATGCTGTTTCAACAACTTGTCATCAGGATGTGTTCGCACTGCTTGCTTCCAATTGTTGACACGTTGTTAACGGCGTGTTGCTGACAACTTGCTGCAATTAAGGATGTTGACTCAACAGATTTTGCAACAACATGTTATCGCCCGGCAATGCAACGACTTATTAACAAGTTTTGAGTGACAATACTGTGGCGACTTGACAAACTAGCAACCGATTCTGTTACATGCAGCTTCTTAACAAGCTTGCTACAAGACTGTTGAACACATCTTGTTATTAATTTAAAAGATGTGAGGTTTTTACGTGTGTAGTCACTAACCGTAACCGTTAAATTTTAGGTCGACAAAAACTGGCCAAAGATTGGGCCTCGTTTGGAAGTGTGCACAAGAAACAGCCAATCAATGCGGTGAAGTCTTATTTGGGCACATCTATTGCGTTTTACTTTATTTGGTTGGGATTCTGTGCTTGGTATCTTTGGCCTTTGGCTTCCGTTAGTGTGTTAGTCCTCGTATACGGTGGCCTAACCTTAGCCAGCTATCCTCCAGTGGAGGAAATCTGCAGTAAAAACAACATAACCCAATACCTAATGTGTCCTCAATGCGACAGATGCGATCTTTGGTACTTGAAGCAAGTTTGCGTTCCAACAAAGATCGCTCATGTATTCAACAATGATATGGCGATAATTCTAGCAGTATTAATTTCAATATGGTCGTTGTTTTTGATAAAGTTTTGGAACAGGCATCACTCGAAATTGGTATTTCAGTGGCAAACCTACGAAATCGAAAAAAACGACGAAGCATCGCGTCCCGAATTTGTTGCAAAAGTAAAGACTGTTCGCAAGAATATTGCAACTGGCCAGTTGGAACAGCATATACCATTTGTCAATCAATGTTGTCGATATTCGCTTGCACTAGTAACTGTTATTTTTATGATGTGCATAATACTAGCTGGACTATTGGGTGTGGTCATATACCGTGGTGTAGTGTATACGGTAGTTATTACCCGCGCTGATAACCAAGCTAGGGTAATAACAGATATTACAGCCGGGATAATAACATTAGTATGTATTAACATGCTAAGTTGGGTGTACGTGCCAATCGCGAAAAAGTTGACTAATTTTGAAAATCCTCGTACGCAATCACAATGGGAGAACAGTTTTACATATAAGATGTTTGCTTTTCAGTTTGTGAATTGGTACTCCTCGTTGTTTTATATCGCCTTCTTTAAGACGGAACATTTCACAGGACGACCTGGGGGTTATGTGAGGTATACAAGATCAGGAAATCGGCTAGAGGGCTGCCCTATTCAAGGTTGTTCCATGGAATTGTGTATACAGCTAGGAGTGATTATGATTGGTCAAATGTTGCTTCAGAATGTCAGCGAGATATCAAAACCGTAAGTATCTATACATATCGTTATAAAATAATGTGACTTTAGTATCTTTTTTAGTTGACAATTTGCTTTGGTAAGTTTGTGTTTGGTAACAGGATAGAACCCACAATAAAAGAGCCACTATAGTTTTTGTTCTGTTAGGCTGCCGAACTGGTTGAGGAGATGACTCTTACTGGACCTCTAGGGAGAACAATTTAGAACTGATAAAGCTATCCAGTATGAATAAAGTTAGTTTAGTTTAGTTTTCCTCCTGTACTAAGTAACACTGGATCAACAAGAGATTGCTCTTATACTGGACCTCTAGGAAGAATAGTTTAGAACTGTTTAGAACTATCCACTGATAAATAAATAAATAAATAAATAAATAAATAAATAAATAAATAAATAAATAAATAAATAAATAAATAAAGGTAGTTTAGTTTATGTTTCTTCCTCTAGTAATACTGGATCAATAAAAGATGACTCTTACTAGACCTATAGGGAGAACAATTTAGAACTGATATATTTACTTTTTATCATTTAGTTATCTGGTAAAATGGTTAGCTATTCGCAAATGTAATCCTCTGTACAAGAGCCTGTTACCATGGCAGCAAGAATATTTTCTAACGCCAGCAGATGATACATTGTATTGGGAATACATGGAAATAGGTAACATCTATTTATTAGCTTGCATTTATTGCCTCGACGTTCATATATGAACGATTTTGATTGCGGTCTAAGCAAGGTACAATGCAATGCACGCGACTTCTTGTTAAAAAATAATTGTACATATAGAGTCACGGAGAACAGGATTGAATTGTTCTGTGAACTAAGTACTAGATCGCAATATCTTTCTTAACCCGTTTAAGGATCCAAATAGCCTAATTTCACAATAAGCCAATTTATATGGGAAAATCTAAGTTCCTATATACGCTGTTTTTACTGTAAGTGTCAACATATCTGATACTGTTCGAAGGCCCACTTCCACTTAAGAAAAATTTCCACGGACAAAAAATTTCCGAAATATCATTGTTAAAAATTTTCAATTTCAAAATTTTTTTCCGACGGAAAATTTGTGTCGGCCAATTACATTTTACAAAATTTTCTTTCTGCGGAAAATTTTCTTGAGTGGAAATGGGCCTTTATAATCTATTTTCACTGTTTGTCTGTTTGTTTAGTTCTACAGCTGGGTTTCGTGATGATGTTTTCAGCTGCATTCCCCCTCGCACCTTTGATCGCCTTCATAAACGCCATGCTAGAAATCCGGCTTGATGCTATGAAATATATACATTTCCAAAGACGGGCCCTTCCCAAAATGGCGGCGGCCAGGGGGGCGTGGCAAGAAATTTTGGAGCAGCTTGCTGAATGGTCGGTCCTTATCAATGGCCTGGTTATAGCAATGACTACAGATTTCATACCTAAGATGGTATATCGCTTCAGTTACAGTGATGATGGGAGCCTCAATGGTTACGTCAATAATAGCCTTTCGTTTAGTAATATATCTCGGTTTTCTGAGGTTGAGGAGTCTGCACTGAAATATCACAAAAATCTACCTATATATTGCAGGTATGTGTGTTATTTAGTTATATTTTGAAAGCTTTGGGTCAATCCGGAAACATTGTTTCCTATAGCCATCAGCCATGTTCCCCAAGGGTGGACAAACCAGAAAACATTGTTTCCTAGCCATGTTTCCTGAAGGTGGGCAAACCAAGAAATATTGTTTCCTATAGCCATGTTTCCGGAAGGTGGACAAACAAGAAAACATTGTTTCCTAGCCATGTTCCTGAAGATGGGAAAATCAGGAAAAATTATTTCCTAGCCATGTTTCCTGAAGGTGGACAAACCAGGAAACATTGTTTCCTATAGGCATGTTTCCTGAAGGTGGGCAAACTAGGAAACATATTGTTTCCTAGCCATGTTTTCCGAAGGTGGACAAACCAGGAAATATCGTTTCCTATATATAGGCATGTTTCCTGAAGGTGGACAAACCAGTAAACATATATTGTTTCCTGGAAGCATCGTTCATCCTACAACCTTGCAGCAACTTGAATTTTATTTCCATGCTACAGATACCATGGTTACCACGAAATGAATGGTGATTATTCCACACAATACTGGCATGTTATGGCTATACGCATCATATTTGTGCTATCATTCCATTACGTCATCAGTACATTACGTACGATACTGGATTGGATGGTCGCTGATGAACCATGGAACGTTAAAGTTAGGAGAAAGAAGACAATTTATTTCATTAAAAGACTATTTAAGGATAAAAACGAACATCGTTCTGGAGTTAAAGCTGGATAGTGGACTCGGACTGAAATGCAACGACGGGATATGCTTAAACAATGTAATTTAATACTCACATGTGTCGTGAAAAATTATAGTGAAATCGTAAATATTTCAATAAGGATCGGTAAAAATCAGAATTATAAAAATACCGGTTCATTTTTCGTTTTAAATAGTTAATTTGTCAGGTCGTTTGATTGTTAACTCATAGTCTATCAAGATGATTTGGTTTGGAAACTGAACAGAAGTCATTGTATTATGTTTTTGTCTGAGTTTATGTTAATTTGTGCACGGTCACGGTGATTCAGCTCATTGTATTTTCGTATAATGAAGTACTCGTCCAACAGAGATAGCTGAGATGAAACGTGCAACCACGATGAATAATATTTAATGAAGTTGAAACAAAGGATTTGTGCATGGTGAGGTCACAGTTCAACACCAAACAAAGGTCTTCTATTTTGTAGCTTTGAAGTTTGCCTGGCTTCCAGACTATGGCTGACTTGACTATAATTACGGACATTGGTAAATTTTGTCACAGAAAGCTCATATTAGGGACCGTTTATTATTTTACCTTAGGATGCAGGGAATGAGAGACTCTTATATTTATAAAAAATCTCATAGGACGTCTCCCCTTTACGATGCTCTAAATAATGAAGACCCCTAAATATTTAAAAGTATATGTCCCTCCCCTCTCAGAAATACATACATGATGCGATTCTAATCTTCATTGATGTGAATGTCTGAGTTTTCCAGTATACACAATAAGAGAGAGAACGTCTGTTTGCATTGAATTTTACACATAAATTTATGTTTGCAAACAGGTGCCGCAACTTTTTTTAACAACCCCACCCACAAAACTCCAACAAAAGCAAAGACACCTATAGGACAAGGTGAACATTGTACGACCCTCTCCATACTTCTCACCCCAACCAAGGGTAAAAATAATAAGCGATCCTGTGGGTTGGTAGTTTATATACTGCACTTGTCCAATTATTTACGCACTTAATGTCGGCTCTCATAGACAATAGCCGAGAGTTGCGATGTTTCGCCGAGGGAATCATTGAAATTCGAGGGAATCATTGAAATTCGAGGGAAAGCTAACTTATTTCTCGATGATACAGACATTAAGTGTTTTGTTATACAGCAACGAAGGAAAAATAAATAATAATCACATGCACAACAACAGCCTGTGAATTTTATTGCATACTTGTTCCCAATGGCCTTGTTTCCATGTGGCTATATCAGTTCCTCATGTTTCCTGCACAATAGGGTTAAGACCAGGTTTGTGATTGGGCTCAAGATCAAAGAGAAATATATTCGAAACATGCGGATATTTTATTTATTTATTTATATTGAGTACTATGGTTACAAATGACTGGAATTTCCACACAGAGATAGCCTAGTTCTCCAATAACGGGTTTCCAAAAAAGAACAACTTATGGTATATCTAATTATTTTAAAATTAAAGCAAACATAATAATTAAACACAAATACAAGAAGACAAAGCAAACGTATTGACGAACAAAAACTAAACTTAGCAACATGTTCGAGTTGATAAGTTATAGTGGGCGAGTGATGTGACATTTAATACAAACCATAGTTAATGGAGGAGATGGTTTGGAAACTCATTAGCATTACAATAAACCTCACTATCTATGTTTTTGTTCAGGTTTATGCAAAAATGTGGTCTTTCATCGTCACGTGCGTATTGTATTTTTGCTCAACCAACCAATAGCAACGGTTTTGCCCAATTGCCCATCCATGACTTTAACAATAGGACATTTTGAACATTCCTATTGGTTGACTTGAGAAAAATACAATACGCACGTGACGATGAAAGACCACATTTTTGCAAACTGCCTGAACAACATAGATAATGAGGTTTATTGTGATTTTATTGTAATGCTAACGAGTTTCCAAACCATCTCCTCTATTAACTATGTACAAACTGACTTATATGTTCTTGGATCTTCAGGATCATAGATTTGTTGGGTTAATTCTACGTAATATATCATTAGATTACAATTAAATGCAGTTAGAGATGTGGTGGTATTTCTTATGAAGCCCGGAAGCGTGTTCCACACATTAGAAGCTCTGATGTAAAAGCTGTTTTAAAAAGAAATAACCTTCATGTGTGCCTGCCTTGCTAAAACAGGCAAACATAAAAACGAGGTCGTTGGGGCGAAAGTGCAATAAAGTCTATAATATTTATATGTCTCGAATGAAAACTCTTCAATTATAATTGTAAATGATGTAAGCAATAATCTTTTTGTAAACTGGAAAAACATTAATGAACTTTCAAATTTGTGTACGTTAATAAATTTCAAGGAAATTTTATACAAACTATAATACAGGAGGGAAAGAGCGAATACCCTGGGAACGAGGTTGACTAGCTATAATCACAGAATAAAGATCAGTAACAGAAGGGCCACTCAGCGGTGCAACATGTCCTCGGTTTTTTATGCAAAAATATGCAGTTTACTGGCCAGAAGGCGGAGCAGCCAGCCAGTACAGCGTGTTTATTGGCCAGAAAATGTCATTGACTGGCTAGGAAAATGGCGGCCAACTTGCGTAATGCGACATGCGCGAGGACAGAAACTTCAAAGCTTCCGACGTAAGTGGCCCTTCTATATAGATCTTTATTCTATGCTATAATATAGCAGGGCACGTACGTTTTTGATATCACAGAGAATCCATTCATGTATGCCTGACAAATTACCATATTACACACGTTTTCAAAATCATGTATATATAGTGTTATACAGTATGTCACACGGTCACGAAGTTCAAATTGTTTCCAACTTTGAGTTTTGCGGTTCAGTATCTTCATGTGTACCTGCCATGCTAAAACAGGCAAACGTGGAAACGAGGTCATTTGGGCAAAAGTGCAATAAACATGCAGCAAAGTCTGTCAATGGTGGTCGATTCTAGATGCTTAATTCTGAAAGCACTACAAACTGTTTATGTTAATTCCAAACGTATAGGCGATGTCAGCTGTCAATGTTAGCTGTGGCAAGACAACTAAGGGTCACTTCAGTCAATAACATGCAAGACGTCAGATGAAATTGTTGAGCCTCTTGGACTGTCGCAAAATTTTAATATATCATCCATAGCCTTTTGGTTTATGACGCTCAAACGTTGAAGATTGCAAGTGAAGATTCATCGCAAACTCGGCAACTGTTTCAACGGTCGACATTTCGTTTTTGGAGCCTTTCGGAGTTGGAGTTTGTGGTAAGGGAAGGAACTTTATGTGGAATTTATTCATTTGTTTTCTAATTTGTCCACTGAAGCTCGTTTTATATGATATGTAACGTTAATTCATGCTTTTGTTGGTTTTATTTTATAAACAAAATAAAGCCTGTTTTTGACGTCGAATTTCCATTGAATTTCGTTGAATTTAGTAGCGTAGCTGATTTTTCTATTCCATGCAGAGGGATGGGCGTTTTAAATGGTTTTATTCGAGGCAGCACACTAAGCGTGACGTCGCCAAAGTATTTGACGAGCTTTGTCGCACAATTGACAGAAATTTCGTCGAAATATCAAAGGAATTATAACGATCAACAGAAATTGGAGGTCTAAAACAAATTTGCAATAAAATCAAAATGTCATTCTCGTCTTATTTTATATATACCGTTTTAAGATGCTAATCTTTGGAATGTGTTTGTTTTATATACCTTTTTTAAATTGTCGGCTGCATGGTATTGGTTTTTAAGCAATAATGCCGTTTATAAAATAATTGTCCGATCCGTTTATACATCAGTGCAGTACTGATGAACGTCTTTCCCCTTCGGTTTCGAAAATGAAAGATGTCGACGAACAACTTGCACATAATACAGTTAAATTTCGCTTTGCGAATACCCAGCTATACATATAGTAAAGGATAGTTAATAAATCCCAGGCCGAAACTACCAATCATGAAATGCATTGAAGTAACTCTTGGATACCTTCGACGTGAAGAGAATTCTGCATGTTTTCAACAAAAAGGGTAATGTCGGCATGAATTTCTTTGATAGTGATATCTTTCAAAAAGAACATTCACATTTATTTACGTAAAACAAGATTTTTTTAAAACTGCAGGGCAGCAATCATGCACCCAAAACAACAGGAGAGTCATTTTATGGTGAATCATTTTATGTTAGAAAAATTTCTGACGTTAAAGACATGCATGTCGTGTCTACATGCAGCTTTTACCTAGTCATTTAATCAATATGCTACTTCTAGACTCATCTAGAGTGAGTAGACCATGTCGGCAAACATGAAGTAGTGTATAAGTCACGCGTATAACATCTGCTCTCTACTAAACTACTGTAACTAATCGAAAGACGACACCAAACAGGCAGAAAGTTAGAAGGTTATCATTTTCGACTATATATATATTGACTATTGTCTTTGTATACATTTGCTTGGCAATAGTTCATGCAATGGTCTGATTATATATATATTGACTATTGTCTTTGTATACATTTGCTTGGCAATAGTTCATGCAATGGTCTGATTACCGTTTTCTCCAATATTAAATAAAATACGTAACGCTAGCTAAATAGCTATTATACATGTTTATTCTAGATGACTTAGTTCTATAAAAACACTACAAAATGTTTATGTTAATCGACAAGGCAACTATAAGGGTCACTTTAGTTTAGTCAACAACACGCTAGACGTCAAAAGAAATTGTTCATCCGCTTGGATTGTCGCAAAATTTACTGAATATCATCCAGCCATAGTCTTTTGGTTTTTGACGCTGAAGCGCGAATATACGGGGAGTGAAGATTTATCGCAACAAGTCGGTTGACAATTTGTTTTTGAAGCTTTCAGTTTGTGTCTGTGGCCAGGGAAGGTATTTTATGTGAAATTTATTGGCCGAATTTATTAATTTTTTCTAAATTTTGTTCACTAATGCTCATTTCATTATGTAACTGTAATCAATAATCTCATGCTTTTATGGCAAATTTATCCTATCATGCAAAGTAATTTGTAACATGCGAATCTGGTCTTGATTTGACTCATGTCTTGGCGGCTGTTATTTTTATCAGACTATAAAATATCGTCTGAATAAACTTTATACTGTTACTGGAATCAAACCAAGCTAATTGAACTATATCGAGCAAGTTTTTGCCTCACCAAGGTAGCTCTACGTACACTATATTATGCACTTGTCTATCCCTATTTACAATATATTTACAATATTGTGTAACCAGTGTGGGGTTCAACATACCCTTACAAATCAAGTCGTCTCTTATTGCTCCAAAAAGGGTGATTAGAATTATCGATAAGGTAGAATTTGATGCCCACATGCACTGACCCATTATTTAAAGATAATCAAATATTTAAGTTCAAAGATATTTACTTTTACAACCTGGGGAAATTCATGTTTTTATACATAAATAATAGGCTTCCTAGAAACTTCGACAACCTGTGTACATGTTACGAATAAAACAGGTGCATGGCTATGGCTTGCGGAGAGCTGAATTGTTATATATGTAGTATTATGTACCATTGCATGTGTATAGAACTAAGTTACGTCAATTCTCTGTGTCCTATCAAGGTTCAAGTTTTTTTGACGATATTCGTAATGCACCAACTCGTGAACAATTCCAATTCAAATTATAGGAAACTTCTTATTCTCTTGACTACAACATGTTTTTAATACTTTGGTTTTAATACTTTAAAACCCAGATATGCCAAATTTAGTTAAGTCTATCTGACTACTATAGCACAGCTGTGAATAAATTATTGTAATACTTTTATAAATGAGGAAGCCCATAACTCAATAGGCCTTATGGTTTCTACTTGGACCTCCTCGTACATGTATTTTCATTATGTTTGTCTTGTAAATAATTCCTTTTTTGTGGCAATTTAATAAATTGAATTGAATTGAACTTTGAAATGACATGTTGGATGTTTAAGGCCCTGTCACACTATTGCGTATCGTACTAGCGTATGCCAGCGTATAAAAAATATCACTCATACGCCGGTATATACGCTGACATCATAGATATCTTATATATATAGATAGTGCATCTAATTATTCTACAATTCAAAAATTGAAGCCGTGATTGCAGACTCAGGATATTCCCATGAAATGAGAAGGCTCGTATGTTTTCTATTTCTTAAACAGGGAATTTAAACATTAAGTTAAACCTATTCCAAATACATTTTCAAACGATTCAAATGATGAAAGTTATTGGGTTTTTTAAAGCGTTTATTAGCGAGTGGGAAACTCCAACATGGCCGCCTTCTATTCAAACGGGGGTAACCGCTGGAATATTCTTGGCTTCAATTTTACTTAGAGAGATGCGCTATCTATAGTGTATATAAGATATCTATGGCTGACATACGCTAGGGGCACGTTAGGCATAGGTTATACGGCCGTTTCAAGCACGGTCGCATACGGTGGCATACGCTGGCACACTGTTAATTTTAGGGTGTTAAAATAACACCAAAAAGTGGTGTTAAAAAATTAGGTAAAAAATGACACTACTTTTTGGTGCTATTTTAACACCACTAAAAAAGTGTTAAAATAACACTAGATATGGTGTTAAAACAACACCCATTTTTAGTGTTAAATTAGCACCAGTTTTGGGGGTTAATTTAACACCTGTTTATAGTGTTAAACTAACACCACTTTTAAGTGCTAAAGTGACACCAGTTTTAAGAGTTGTTTTAACACCTATAGTGTGGCGTTAAAATAACACCTGATTTGGCAGTGCCAAAGCAACACTTCTTCCTATCTGGTGCTAAAATAACACCAGATTTAAGGTGTTGATTTAACACTTTCAACCAGGCACATTAAGACACACACAAAAGAGAAATATAGGTTCAAAATTGGTTATTATTATAAATTACTCGCTGACAAGAAATACCTTTAACATGCATGAATTTATATGAACTAAGTATTTATCACGATTAATTTCGGAGTCCAAGCTCACTTAAAAGTTGTTGTACAGAAATTTTGTTCTCGGCATCAGCAGGGCGGTTTAAGGTTCTAGATTCTAGAAATGCATAAACACTCGAAACACCTGGAGTGTATTCCATATTTAGAACATGGAATGTGGCAATAAGTATGTGGAATATTTTTACCAGCAAAACGCAACTAAATTTGCCCCACGGCAGCAATGTACAATGGGTCCAAGGATGCAATGTCACCTGATGCCAAGATTCAAGGATAGGTTGATTTCCTCACTTCTTCATCAATGGCCATTGTCCGTCATCCTAAAAGTATTCATTTTCACATTAGTCTATACAGTATATATATTTAGTAATTTTACATGTTGTCAAGTTCTAATGCTTGAACAAGAGTTAAATGTTGTATTCTGATTGGCTTTACGCTACTCGTTATCTAAATGTCACTGAGATATCTAGCTAGAGCGCAAACCATCTCTTTGTTGAGACAAATAAGCATTGATCACATGCAATGATAGGATAAGAGATGTGCCATCTCACCTTAACACTACATGTAGCAATTAATATTTTTCAAAAGGAGTACAGTATCTAACAGGGAAGCCATCGAGCAAGTGTCACCTAGCTGAACTATATAATTAGTCACTGGTACAGACTGGCCCGTACAGTCCAATTGCATTTTGCCATTGAAAAATCATATCGATACATTGCCATTTTAAGAAAGAAAAATTACCCCCATTATAGTGTTAACTGTGTCAAATGGGTCATTTGTCGTGGATGGATAAGAGATGTGCTATCTCACCTTAACACTACATGTGGCAATTATTCTACTTTAAAATGAGAATCTGTTGCAATAAGAACTTAATTAGGTTTAGTGTATCTTCTGACATGGTTGAGAAATTTGACATTATATCATAATCAATATTTTCACTCTTAAATATTAATACTCAGGACTCTCCCATTGATAGCCCAATGATAGGTAAAATTATCTCTGTCATTATACCGTAAACCCTCCGACTATAAGCCCCCCGACTATAAGCTCCCCCCCCCCGAATATAAGCCCCCCGGAAGATAAGCCCACCACATATACTAACGCTCAATTCATTCCAAATATAAGCCCTCCCGAACATAAGCCCACCCAAATATAAGCCCCCCAAATATAAGTCCCCCGAATATAAGCCCAGTAGCCCACTACGTTATTCAACATTTTCATTGTCTTTTAATATAGCAGAGAACGGTATTTAAAAACATTGTCATTGTCTTTATAGCCGACTACATGTTACGTTAATCAAAGCACGTTATTAATGGATGTTTATTTTCCTGTTTATGACTGACTTGTTTTAGTCTGATTTGTTTATTACTAACACAAAAGATCATCCATGTATTAGCCCCCCGTATATAACCCCCCCACCCCCTCCCCTTGTATAAGCCCATCAAAAATCGCTTACGAAAGTTATAAGCCCAGGGCTTATAGTCGGAGGTTTACGGTATAAGATCCCCTTGGCAAATTAGATAAACATTGTCTGGCGTTAGCCAGAATAAAACAATAAAATAAGGGAACATTGCAGCTTAATGGTTAAAATCAAATATAAAATTCGAGTTGGCAAAAATATTCATGAAACACCAGCTCAGGTCCAGCTGTGTAGTGTATACTGTATCTCATCTCACAGACAGTATTAATAAAATAAATTCCATCGTTCAGTAATCAGTATAAAACATTACCGTTTCGGTTTGCCATTGAAATTTAATGAATAAAGTATTGTTGGTCTGTGTTGTTGTGCGTAATTTGAATAGAATGCACAAAATCTTGCATTCCTATATGAATATGATATAGTTGAGGTTGGGCATTTAACAGCCATTTCCCGATTTTCCTCCTCAGTCCTCAAGTTCTAAAATACTTGTCTTTATAATTGAAATGAAAGCAGTAAACGCAAGATAAATCAGACAAAACTACAGTACTTTTAAATCAAAACGCGCGCAAGTTTTCTTAACTGAGACTGCAATGGCAATGGGCTATTCCAATTATTACCCGCACCCCCTCTGTTGAGGAACCTTGGAATTTCCAGGGGAGGGGGTGCATTAACCGTGGAATTTCCAGGGGAGAGGGTGCATTAACCTTGGAATTTCCAGGGGAGAGGTGCATTAACTTTAAATTTCCAGGGGAGGGGGTACATTAACCTTGGAATTTCCAGGGGAGGGGGTGGATTAACCCTGGAATTTCCAGGGAAGGGGGCATTCAGGATCTGGAATTCCAAGGGGAGGAGTAATTCTCATATGGAATTTCCAGAGGGAGGGGTAAATTTCATGGGATGGAAATTCCATGGGGGGACATATGTTAGAGGGACATTTTCGGGAGTAAATGTCCCATGATGGAAATTCGGTAGGGAAAGGTAATTTATACATGGCAATTCCATGGACAGGGCCAAATTTTAAATGGAAATTCCATGGGGAAGGCCTAATTTAAAATGGAAATTCCATGGGCAAGCTAAGGGTAATTTTTACAAGGAAATTCCATGGGAAGGGGTAAATGTTACATGAAAATTGGCGGAAATTCCAGGGGAGTACCGACATGAGAAAGGGGTTCCTCAACAGGGGGGTGCGGATAATAATTGGAATAGCCCAATGACAATAGCCTCAGCATAATGGCGGTCGTAAATATGTATAAATACGACAGTCGCAGACAACAATCATTATAATTCTCGCATTATTATAATAACTCACCTTATTCCTTTCGACGTTTATCACATCTTTGAAGTTACAGGCGAACTAATTCTAAAGCATTGACGCTGTGAACCACACGTTTGAATTGCATTGGCGGCCAGACCTTTGTCATTCTAATACAAACAGCAACCTTGCTCGCTTCTTCCTCACACTGTTTTAAAGCCATCTTTATGCTTGAAATATGAATATACTAAAGCCATTTTAATCAGTTTGTATCGCTTCCATCGCACTGACATTTAGAAGCAATCCTAATAGAACCCTCGCACCACAATAGCAGATATCTTCCCATACAAACGACCACAAACTATAATGCCAGTATTAATGTGAGAAGAAGGTATTAGATTTCACGGCGGCGCTATCGTCATGCGATCATGCGATCCGATCATGCGGCGCGCGAATATTCAGATATTTCGGCTTCATTGTGTTTATACTGCTGCTGCAAATTGTAGCGTGTTATTATAATTTTGAAGTCCAATTTTGCCAGTTTCCAATCTGTATGATGAAATGCATAAACATACATGACACATATGACATGGGAACTATTTCTGTTAATTATTATTATGTCTAGTTATTAACTTCTGAATTCAAATGTTTCATTTGTGGAATGGTTTATAATTTGCCGGTAAATTAATATGCGGCTGTTTCATGCTACCAGTAAATAATATTCAGATAAATATTTGCCAATTAATTTGGCGATATACCTGTAATCGGCCAGCCCTAGCCTGTGACGGTAGACCAGGCTCAAAACGTGTGTTTATAGACCGTGTTATACTGTAAAAGTGTTTTAGTTTAAAGGGGAAGTCAAGTCCGTTCTGCGCATCGGTTCTGCGCATAACAATAGAGGGCCCTCTGAGGTAAACATTGCCCAAATTTTGAATGTTTCGAATTTTTCTGAACACAAACTCTATTTCATATTCATGTAGAAGCATAACGAACCAAAATGGTGTTAGATATTCAGACAGTACATCATATTTTAAAAAATACAGCAGTTCAAAATGTAAACAAACCGTTTGTTTACATTACGGACTTGACTTCCCCTTTAAGAATATATGTTATTCTAACTGCACAAACAGTTTTAACACCACCAAAAAGGTGCTATTTTAACACCCATGCTCTGTGCTAATTTAACACCACCAAAAAGGTGCTATTTTAACACTCGTGCTGCGTGCTAATTTAACACCACCAAAAAGGTGTTATTTTAACACCCATGTTCTCACTCCACAAACAGTGCTAATTTAACACTGGGGAATACAAATTCTTGACACCACTTATGGTGTTATTTTAACACCAAGAATTTAGCACCAGAAACCGGTGTTATTTTAACACCATCTGGCCTTAAGTGGGTGTTATGTTAATACCTCTAAAGTGGTGTTAAACAGTTTGAGTGTTAAATTAACACTTTGCAAAATATTTTTATTTATGTCGTGTTAAATTAGCACCGAAAAAGGGTGCTAAAATAACACCTTTGTTTAACACCACCATGCAGTTGGTGTTAATCTAACACCACCCAAGGTGTTATTTTAACACCCTGAAATTAACAGTGTTGGTTATGTTAATGATATATCCTTAAACCCTCGTCATTGGTTCCAATTTGCGGACGATGCTGCAATTATATCTGCACATAACGAAGACAATCAACTGCCGTGTAATACATTTAGTAAATGGTCCTCTTGGGCAGATTTATATATCCGAGTAAATAAATGCCACACTTTTGAGATCAAAAAGCTTGGGACAAAAGCAGTCCAGTATAAACCTATTATAAAAATCTCTGGTCAACTGGTTCCCCCAATCGAGGACGGTGAAAGTTTTATGTATTTAGGTAAACAATTCAATTTTGAAATGGATTGTACTGAAACCAAAATTGAGATCTTTGATGAAATCCAATACTTATACTTAAAGAAAATTGATCTCATCCCAATTAATCCTTTTTCCAAGATTCGTGTGGTTCAAAGTTATGTGTACTCAAAGTTCTTCTGGCGTTTTTCAATCTACCCGCCTACTACAAGTTGGATACATTCTAATCTGGACTCTATAGTTCCAAATATATCCGGAAACAGCTCCAGATCCCAATCAGCGGTAACATTAGCCATCTAAAACTTCCTAAATTACAACTGGGAATTGATTTCTGTTCCCCCTCTTCTTATATATATATATATATATATATATATATATATATATAT
>CACRXK020007221.1:0-23312 GCA_902702795.2 Paramuricea clavata
TATATATATATATATATATATATATATATATATATATATAT
This sequence comes from Paramuricea clavata, assembly GCA_902702795.2. Taxonomy (NCBI): domain Eukaryota; kingdom Metazoa; phylum Cnidaria; class Anthozoa; order Malacalcyonacea; family Plexauridae; genus Paramuricea; species Paramuricea clavata. The sequence continues at coordinate 42 of CACRXK020007221.1, forward strand.
ATATATATATATATATATATATATATATATATATAAATCAATTTAAAAATCAGAGACTATGCAACTTCGACCATCAATTTATTAAAAAAACTAAAAATACTAAAATAAAAGCTTAAAAGTTAAAAACGTTTCGGCAGTTCTGCCTTCATCAGTTTATATTACAATTTAACAATGTCTAGCTTTTATATCATTGGCAGGATCAAAATTACCATATTATGTAGTAAGTCTAGTAAACAAATTAATGAGGATCAATAGTAGGGTCAAAATTACCATAATATGGCTTACAAGTTATAATTATAATAATTATTACAACTTGTATATATATTTATTACAATATATATATATATATATATATATATATATATATATATATATATATATATATATATATATATATATATATATATATATATATATATATATATATATATATATACTATAGAAGACAGTGTGGTGGATGTGGGACACTACGGAACTTTATATACTACACGTTATGCCTAAACCTTCATGCGCACGCTCACTGCATTTCACAGTTTAAAAACGGCGATAAAGCACATAAGTAAAGACATTGTAGCGCCCTTCAAGGAAAGCTCAAACAACGGCAACTGTGGACAGCTGTTTCGCCCTTTTTGGGGCTCATCAGCACAGTGCACCGATGATCAGCTTCCACATCCCAAGAATATATATACTATAGAAGACGGTGTGTGGTGGATGTGGGACACTACAGAACTTTATATACTACACATTATTGCCTAAGCCTTTATGCGCACGCTCACTGCATTTCACAGTTTAAAATACACATTCCCCTATGCATGAGTTCAACAAAATTTAAACTCCTAAAAAAATCAAAGTGCCGACGCAAACACTCCCCAGAAATTAAAAAATGTTTGCCTTATCTCTCAGAAATAATGCAAAGATCAAAGGAAGCCGATGGACACAAACTCTCAGAAACGGCTGTTTCTCCCCCCCCCCCTTCCAGAAATTCTCGTCCATAGGGGTCTGTGTACATTAAATAGAATCGCCTTTACCCAATGCAAGTTCGAAACATAACCAAGACAACAATTAAATTTATTAAAAACCGCGTTATTTGACACCACTGATGAACCCCCCTTTTTCCTGGCTAAAAAATATGTGACCCCCCCCCACTGTTTCCACCTCCCCACCCCTCCTGCTAAATTATGACCAGGTATATTTATATATATATATATATATATATATATATATATATATATATATATATATATATATATATATATATATATATATATATATATATATATATATATAAACCAATTTAAAAATCAGAGACTATGCAACTTCGACCATCAATTTATTAAAATAAACTAAAACATACTAAAATAAAAGCTTAAAAGTTAAAAACGTTTCGACAGTTCTGCCTTTATCAGTTTATATTACAATTTAACAATGTCTAGCTTTTATAGCATTGGCGGGATCAAAATTACCATATTATGTAGTAAACAAATTAATGAGGATCAATAGTAGGATCAAAATTACCATAATATGGCTTGCTAGTTATAATTATAATAATTATTACAACTTGTAATGGTCCTATTTTTTTATCGAAGTTCAGATCTCTTATTGAGGCCATAAGGGCTAATTGTACACAGCTGTGCCATCCAATATGCTTCTCTGGTCAATAAAGGGTTATTGGCATTTTCGCCATTCACTAAGTCAACTTTTTCAATGGCTACAAATTCCAAATCCTCAATCCGTGTTTATTTTCATTAAAATGAACGGCCATCTCACAAACTTTCTTATCCGTAAGCATAGCTGACTTGTAGTTGTGAAAACGGACTTTAAATTCAGTAGATGTGGATCCAACATACTGAACATTGCATTTTTTGCAGGAAATTAAATAAACTATGTTAGTGGTACCACAATTCATTTCTTGTTTGATTTTGTATGACCGACCGGTACTAAAACTCCTAATACAGTCAGTCTCCTTCAAGAAATTATTACACAAATCACATTTTCGCTTACACTTGAAATTGTAATAATTATTATAATTATAACTAGCAAGCCATATTATGGTAATTTTGATCCTACTATTGATCCTCATTAATTTGTTTACATAGGCGTACGGGAAGGAAAAAATTAGGGGGGGCGGAAAGAAATTTGCCCGACTTTTTCAGATTGTGCCCGACAAGTGCCGAAATTTTTTTTTATCGGAACAATTTTTTAGGGGTCCAAAAATTTTTCATACATACCTAAATTTTTCGTAACATCAAACAAATTTTCCCAAACATCAAAAAATTGACATAATTACCCACAAAATTGACAGCATTTGTCCAATTTATTTTTATAATAACCAAATATTGCCCGACTGTGAAGCGAATATTGCCCAACTGGCTTTGTTTGCCTAACAAACTGGGGTTATTATTAAGAGAGATTTTCTTGTTTTGACTACTTTTTGCCCGACTTTTGCCCGACTTTTGTTGAACATTTGCCCGACTTTTCGACTTTGTAATCTTTTTGGGAGGGCAGCTGCCCCCCTGCCCCCCCGTCCCGTACGCCTATGTTTGTTTACTACATAATATGGTAATTTTGATCCTGCCAATGCTATAAAAGCTAGACATTGTTAAATTGTAATATAAACTGATGAAGGCAGAACTGCCGAAACGTTTTCAACTTTTAAGCTTTTATTTTAGTATGTTTTAGTTCATTTTAATAAATTGATCGTCGAAGTTGCATAGTCTCTGATTTTTAAATTGATTTTTATGTATATATATATACGACAGTGCTTGCTGTGAATCCTATTTGGATCCTTCGCCCTCGAGGAGACTTCGTTTGGCATTGCCATACCTAATATCAAAGCATATATATACATACATATATATATATATATATATATATATATATATACCGGGTGGCGCAAAAAAAAGTTAACCTGTTTGATTTGTTTTAACTTAAAAGCTAAAAGAGCTATTACACGTGAACTACGTGCATTGCATTCAGTATTGTCTATAACTTAAATTTTGATATACGCCCTGTTCATTTTCGTGCAATATTGACAGAGAGAGCTGCGTTTAAACTTGAGTAACCATTTTTGAAAGTGTCGAGAATTAGACGACAAAAACGGCCTATCAAATATTTAATACAGCAATAACCTGTGCTTAGATGCTATAGTCAGAATAAAGTACACGTTCGTTGTCAGAGACCTGCGCAACGCCGCCGGTATAACCTCACGAGTATTATTTAGCCTACCCTTGTATATTCTAAACATATCGAAACTCTTTGGACCTTCGTTAAACGAGGCATATTTATACAAAAACAGTTGACGTTTCTTTCTTGGAACATTAGAATTTGATTCCCCAGCACTAGTGCTTTTTCACAACAAAGCATTTCCCGCGTAGAGTGGCCCATGTCAGCCATATTAGAATATTCAAATGCGGGTGAAGATCGATCCCTGTGTTGATTGTTTAAGAAATATATCTCTGCCTTACGATAACTATCAAGTTGTTGACTAACTTTTGCGAAATCCTCTGTTAACTTATTTAAGCGGGTTTCAACATTTTCAATAGTAAGCTTGTTATTACAAATGTCCCTCTCAGCAATTGTTATATGTCCAGTTTAACGCCCTCCCTTTCAACAGACAGCTCACTCGTTGTACGATGGGAAACGCTACTTAGATTATATACCAGAACTGCCTATTATTGAACATAACTTAGCATTTATCTGGTTCTTCCCTTTACCTTCTATTCGCAAAACTTTATTGCCTTTACGCTACGATATTGAAGTGTCGCCATCGATCGCTATATTTTTTCTTGCCTCCGCCTGGCGAGACCCATACGCCATTTAACTCTATGTTATCGCTCACAAACTGCTTCAGTTGTTCAATATTACCCATCCAGCACAGGTAAAGTTCTCTCATTTGATTATCAGAGCTTTATTGCAGTGTTATACAATCTTATAACACAGAATTGAAAAATTCGGAACAAAAAACACACGTCTGACCTGATTGAGTTATTTTATATATATTTTAAAATTATTTTAATTATTTTAATTTATGTGAAATAATACGGAATTTTGATTGGTCGCCAAGTTTAATATTAATCTGCGGGACTGAACCAAAAAAAGTTGAAAATATTTCAAATTTATATTATCTGGCCAGCAACAACGCCGGATCAATCGGAACCAAACTATGAAATATTTTCTAACACATCCAAACACAGAAGCATGCTATGTCTTCCTCATATTAGCATTTTATGATAATGAAATGTTTAGTTTACTTGTATATGTCATTTATACACTTGAGTACTTAAAATTCAGGTCTCATATTTAAACACAACGTTTTAGTTTTATGTTTAATTCTTCGAAATGGAATCTTATTATTTTATCAATCTGATGTTCATATTTGCTGTGAACGTATATTCTTCTTTTTCTCAGGAATATCTTTAAATTCCTTGGTCATACTCAGTTTCTGCAGATCTGTACAACTTCGAAAGAAATTATGTTATTTCATGATAATGGTTTTGTCCTGTTGTGATTTGCTCGCAGTTTTAACTAATAATCCATTGATGGCCCTTATCACAATGTCATGGTTGACGGAAAAGTTGGATGTAAATGCCAGATGGGCTCATATTTCCTTAAGATCAACACGTATTTTCCTTGTTTTTTCATTTTTCACTCTTTTGGTGATGAATATCGATCGATATTAGGCGACATCTTATCCTATCTTGTCTATCTTTCATCGAACATCGGTAACGAAGGGAAGACTTTTAACTCCTCTTGCAATACTGATCATCGTCCAAGTAGTTCTGGAAGAGATGTCTGTAAACGACTTTGTTATTTCCTACCAAGTGCATCTTCTAATTAATAGTATTCTTCTCATTCCTGCAATGTTATTTATCAACTACAAACTGTTTCTAGTCGTTAGGAAAAGTCGTAAAAACAAAAGAATATCGCCCGATATGAAAAAGACGCTTTCTTTGAAAAATATATCGAGTTGTTTGCTTTTAGTCGCTTTTGTTGTGATGATATCCATTCCAATGCTGGTCTACATTGAATTAAGAATAAACTCGCCAGAGACAAGAAATACTTTGGATAATGCAACCCTTGCATGGAACTGGGCTAGAACCATATTGTTGATAAATTGCCCATTTAACTGATTAATCTTTTACTGGAAAAACAAGGTGTTACGTACCGAAGGATTGGAAGCTCTGAAAAGCCTGACAATAATCAAAATATGTCGACGGGTTGAATCCTAGCCAGTGGCGTAGCCAGCCGACAATTTAGTCCCGCGATATGTGAATTCAAAATTATTATCATTATTCATTTCTTTAGAAATTAATAGTTTTCATAGTCGATGAGCACGAAAACATTTACATAGCGGGACTAAATTGTCGGGCTGGCTACGCTACTGAATTCCTAGCTGCATTAATAACCCTTCTTCAAAAAAACTTAATGCTCGAAGGAAACTCACTAGCAATATCTTGGTCATAGTAAACGTGAACACAACGAACTATAAACTTATATTGTTGTATATATTAATACACATATCATCATTACTATAAGAGAGACAGTAGCTGTAACTAGGGTAAATAAGGCACAATGCTTGTAATTGCATCCATTCCTGAAGATGACTAAAATATAGTCGAATAAAACGTAGATAAATGAAAATGCTTTCATTTCTTTAAATAATTTCATTATTTACAGGTTGTATAAAAAATTTGGCATGTTATTGTGCGTTAAGTATTGGCTATATGTGGATTTAATTTTCCCATTCTAATAAAGATTAGGCGTTTAACTATCGAATGAGATATTTTTCTATCATTGGGTTAAAACTGAACTAACACGACATCGCCATCACGGAGCATTGGCATTGGTCGAAAAATTTATTTATAAAGTAGTATATTGTATAATTACTTTCTTATTGTGAGTTGGTTTAGAATAACATAAAAACATATAGTTTTTAATGTAAAAATCAAAAGAGAGACGCGAGCTTGTATTTCTTTTTATTTCGTAATTACTGACTCAACGAAACGTGCTTTTTTGCTTGAGCCACTTGTACTTTCAAAACGTGTACAAACTTTCATTCACATGTCTCACCATCGCACCTGTTCTCAAGTTGTTTTGGAAAAGGCAAAACTGCAATTGCAAACTAATAATATATGTTGAACAAGAACTATAGATAGTCATGCACTTTACACAACTTTAAAATATCACATTTAACATTTTTATACACTACGGCTAGCGAAAAAACAAATTACTAAAATTAAAAAATAAATTATAAAAATTAATAAAGCTTTTAGCATTGCACGTTTGAAATTGATACAATAATAATACGAAAATTTCGAGTGTAAATTTTATACATTTATTAAGACCCAACCAGGAGCAGTTGTGAAAAATGCAACTATATATAGACCCTCTGGCAGGAATCGAACCTGTGGTTCTGCGATTCCGGTGCAGCGCTCTAACTGAGCTACAGAGTCGACCTGGATAGTTCATCATAAATGTACAAAATATACACTGGAAATTTCCATCTACAAAATCCTTCAACAATATTGTTCAATCAACTGAGATGCTCAAAATTCATCATAATAATATGACCGAACTCCTCCCCGCTTGAGCCCCACACTTTTCTTCAGGATCTATTTTGCAATCCTTCCAACTCTTAGGACAAACTGAGGCGGGGGCCGCAACCTCTTAATGTTTTAATCCATGATATAATATATAACGAATCTGTGCAAGGCTTTCAGATTATCATAAAACGTGTCTAAAATGCATGAAAATCCTAAAAATTTCGGGACACCAACACCCCTCCCGCTCCCCGCCTCTGGGGGTGGCCACGCCACTGCCCTCAAAACTACAGAAGCTCCCCATCACTAATTGATATATCAATAGATTGGTCTGTGGACGTGACATTGATCAGCATAATACTTCATGTATAAAGTATTTGAAGTTCGAAAAGTCAAAATGACAGTGGACACATTACACTGCGTCTACAGTAAGTGGGGCCACTTAGAGAACACTAACCAATCATATTGCAGAACAGAAAGTGAAAAAATCAACAAACGGCGCATTAGCCAATCAGCATTAGGCCAAAAACAATTTGAACAAATAAACGAATGTCAAACGGTAAAAATAGACTTGTAAAAGTAAACACTGCAGTTAATGGCTTCCTGAATCTTTCTTTTGATTGGACGAGCTTTAGTTTGAGTAGATTTTTCTTTTTGTTCTGCAGTGCGATTGGTTAGTGTTCTCTAAGTGGCCCCACTTACAGTAGACGCACTGTAATGCTTGGATTTTAAAACGTACAATGTCAAAAGGATTTTAAATTTACTTTGCTGTAGTATATAAATAGGTCTTATGCAAAAGATATGTAAAGTATATATATCATTCTGTTCTTACCGTTTCTAATTTTGGAAAACAACTTAAAAGCAGTTACTTTGCCGTGGTAATTAATAAAAAGGTCTTACTTATGCTAAAGTTATATAAAGTACTTATCATTCCGTCAACATGTATAATTAAAACCTACCTTAATAGATATTACTGTTTGCAGTTTTGGAAAACAACTCGAGAGCAGGGCGAGACATTTGTTTTGAGGGGACAGATGGCCCAAAGCCAACAGCACGTTTCATCTTACTGCCGAGTTAAACACATTGTAAGATGAGGATAAAAACCAGCCTAAACCTGCTTATTCAGTTCTAAACTGTTTTCCCTAGCGGTCCAGCAAGGGTCATCTCTTATATTGATTCAGGATCACTACAGGAGGAAACTTAAACTAACTTTATTTATATTGCATAGATAGCTCCATCAGTTCTAAATCAGTATGATGAACGCATTCTCTGTTGTATATAACAGCCACTCGCCTGCGGCTCGTGTTTGTACATCTTATATAGCACTGCCGTTCATGTGGTATTTTTACATACAAGCTTCCATGAGCTTGCGTGTACTTACGCAATATTTTCAAACATATCTAGGCACAGAGGTATAATCTCTTCTTCATATTACCATTTTATGACAGGAAATGTATAATAGGTTTTGTTTGTGGAAACACCACGTAAAATTTGTGTTTCCACAAACAAAACCTATTATATTTTATCACCATGCAAACATACAAAGAACTTATAGGAAATGTATAGTTTACTTGTATATGTCATTTATACACTCGAGTACTTGAAGTTCAGGTGTCATACTTAAACACAACGGTTTTAGTTTTATGTTTAATTCTTCAGAAGACGTCGCTCGAAATGGAATCTTATTATTTTATCAGTCTGATATTCATATTTGGTGTGAATGTATTCTTCTTTTTCTCAGGAATATCTTTAAATTCCTTGGTCATACTCAGTTTCTGGAGGTCGGTACAGCTTCGAAAGAAATTATGTTATTTCATGATAATGGTTTTGTCCTGTTGCGATTTGCTCGCGGTTTTAACTAATAGTCCATTGATGGCGTTTATCTCGATATCATGGTTGACGGGAATGTTGGATGTAAATGCTAGATGGGCTCATACTTCCACAAGTTCGACACGTATTTTCGTTCGGTTTTCATATTTCGCTCTTTTGGTGATGAATTTCGATCGATATTTGGCGGCATCTTATCCTATCTTTCATCGAACGTCGGTAACGAAGGGAAAACTTTTAACTCTTCTTGCAATACTGATCATCGTCGAAATAACTTTGAATGTGATGTCTTTAAACGACTTTGTTATTTCCTACCAAATGCATGCTATAATTTTTTCCCTTTTTCTCATTCCTCCGATGTTATTTATCAACTACAAACTGTTTCTAGTCGTCAGGAAAAGTCGCAAAAACAAAATAATATCACCCGAGAGGAAAAAAACGTTTTCTTTGAAAAATATATCGAGTTGTTTGCTGGTAGTCGCTTGTGTTGTGGTGGTCTCCATTCCAAGGTTCGTCTACATTGGATTAAGAATAAACTCGCCAGAGACAAAAATTAGTTTGGATAATGCAAACCTTGCAAGGATGTGGGTAAAAACCACATCTTTAATGAATTGTACATTTAATTGTTTAATCTTTTACTGGAAAAACAAGGTGTTACGTACCGAAGGATGGAAAGTTCTGAAAAGCATGAAAATATGTTGACGGGTTGAATCCTAGCTGCACTAATAACCCTTCTTAAAAAAAACTTATGGCTAGAAGGAAACTGAATTTATATTGTTCTATATATTAACACGTATCTCATCATTGACCATCATTTATATATCATTGACCATGAACTTGTCAGATAAAATTGAACGGGTCCAGAAACGCGCAATGCGGATAATCTATCCCACATTAAGCTATGCGCAGCTTTAGACCAAGCCAAATGTTCGACATTACGCGCAAGACGTGATGCTTTGTGCACAAAAACGTTTGACAAAATGAGACAGCCTGATTCACACCTTAATAATTTAATACCACCGTCTCGAGCCAATGAACACAATTGCAATTTAAGGTACGGAAATAGACTAACACTGTTTCCTTGTAAGACGGAGCGCTTTAAGAAAAGCTTTTTTCCCGCAATATGTCTTCGATCGCATAATTTGTAAATTTTGTATATATAAAAGTACATTTACCTTTCTGTATTACTTCATAGATTCGTAAAACAATTGTTGTAACATAATGCATGTAATACAAGGTACATTTTAATGTTGATAGTTTTAAGCAAATGTTGTAAATAACTTCGCAATTCGCTTTCGAGCGCGACGACTTTATAATAAACCCTTGATTGATTGATCGTCACTATAAGAAAGACATCAGCTGTAACTAGGGTAAATAAGGCACTATTATGTTTGTAATTTCATCCATTCCTGAAGATAACTAAAATATAGTCGAATAAAACTTAGAAAAAAAAGAAATGCTTTCATTTCTTTAAATTATTTCATTATATACAGGGCGTGTAGAAAATTTGCCATGTTATAGTGCGTTAAGCCTGCAGCACACGAGAGCTATCTGCTGAGCAAAAAGTTACTCGTGCCTGTTAGCTTAGCCGATAGCTCACCGTGTGCGCGTACATTTTACTGAGTGTTTTGCCTCATGCAACCTTTTCTCACGTATCAAACATGTTTGACCGGTGAGCTATCAGCTGAGCTAACAGGCACGAGTAACTTTTGGCTCAGCAGATAGCTCTCGTGTGCTGCAGGCTTTAAGTATTGGGTATCAATGCGTTAAAAACTGAACTAACACGACCGATTAAAAATGGCCAATTTCTCTGCCGTGACTAGATTGTTCTTATTTTGATTATTTGAAAATTCTTTTGACAGCTATTCTTGGCAATTAAATTTACAGATGATTTAACTTGCGATTATAGACAACGAAATTTTGTGGATAAGACATTTTACGAAACCTGAAGTTTGTAGAAAACTTGCAATGTCTATATAATGTTTCTCTCATATATAGCAACCTCCATTTTGGTAAATGTTTGAAAATTCTATGTATATATCGACCATCTGATCTGCTCGCCATCATGGAGCATTGGCATTGGTCGAAACATTTATTTAGAAAGTAGTATAGGCCTATTGTATAATTACTTTCTTTTGTGAGTTGGTTTAGAATAACATATAGAGATATAGTTTTTAATGCAAAAATTGAAAGCGAGACGTAAGCTTGTATTTCTTTTTATTTCGTAATTAACGACTCAACAAAAAGTGCTTTTCGCTTAGACCACTTGAACTTTCAAAACAAACTTTAATTTACATGTCTCACCATCGCACCTGTTCTCAAGTTGTTTTCGAAAAGCCAAAAATGCAATTGCAAACAGATAATTTATCTTGAACGAGAACTATAGATAATCATGCACTTTACACACCTTTAAAATATCGCATTTTTGTATACTACTGCCAGCAAAAAAACAAATTACTAAAATTAAAAATAAATTATAAAAATTAATAGCACGTTTGAAATTCATGCAATAATAATACGAACATTTCGAGTGTAAATTTTATACATTTATTAAGACCCAATGAGGAACAGTTGTGAAAAATGCAACTATATTTATAGACCCTCTGGCAGGAATCCAACCTGTGGTCCTGCGATTGCGGTGCAGCGCTCTAACCAACTGAGCTACAGATTCAACCTGGATAGTTCATCATAAATATAAAATCCTTCAACAATATTGTTCCATCAACTGAGATGCCCAAAATTCATCATAATAATATGACCGAACTCCCTCCCCCGCCCCAGGCTTTTCTTCAGAATCAATTTTATAATTCCTTCAACTCTTAGGAGAAATTGGGGTGGGGTGTAATCTCTTAATATTTTCATCTATGATACGAAATATACCAAATCTGTACCTTTCAGATTATCATAAAACGTTTCTAAAATGCATGAAAATCCTAAAACTTTTCCGAGAGACCAACTCCCCTCCCGGCCTCCACCTTTGGGAGTGGCCATGTCCCTGTCCCCCACAATTACAGAAACTTCCCCATCACTACACGCGTAAAAACGCTTAGGTTGTTGCAATGCTGATGAAAACAGTATCGAACAATGTTTTGCTGCCCACATTGTTCACAGTTGTCAACAATATTGAACAATATTGTTACACCCGATTCAGGCTCAATAGTATTGTTCAATATTGTTGACAAGTGTGAACAACGTGGGCAGCAAAACATTGTTCAATCCTGTTGGGCAACGGCCTCGGCGTTTATTGCTGTGTAATAAAATATATAAACAGTTTGGTCTGTGGACGTGACATTGATCAGCATTATCCTTCATGTAGGAGGTCTTAGAAGTTTGAAAAGCCAAAATGACACTAGTGGACATATTAATACTTGGATATTAAAGCGTACAAAAGGTTTTTAAATTTGGTTTGCCGTAGTATAATATAAAAAGTTCATACATAAAGTTATGTAAAGTACATATAACTCGAGAGCAGGGCGAGATATTTATTTTGAGGGGACAGATGGCCCAAGCTAACAGCACGTTTCATCTTACCGCCGAGTTAAACACATTATAAGACGAGGCTAAAAACCAGGCTAAACCTATACTTATTTAAAGAAATAAACTTCAGTTCTAAACTGTTTTCCGTAGAGGTCCAGCAAGGATCATCTCTTATATTGATCCAGGATTACTATGGGAGGAAACCTATACAAACTAACTCGTTCTGTGTTGTATATCTGCTGCCTGTTTGTTTAACAGTATTTTTAGTAGAAGTGTCATCCCAAAATATCTTGAAATACAAAAAGGGCTAATGAGTTCATCTACATTACCAGGTAGAGTAAATTCGGCCCCTGAAAAGGAGACAGAATCGACTGCTTCTGGTTCCTAGTTTTTTTATGTTCCTTCTGTACGTCTCATGAATCCTTATCCTCGTTTTACTGCCACTTAAGTGTGTTATTGTCATAAATTAAACACAGGCGTCACCATCTTGTGCGACTCCAACGCAATAATACTCTTCAAAAATATTTTTCGTGCATGTATTCGAAGTTTAATGCACAACGGTACGTGTTATTTCAATGTAGTTAATTCTTGAGAAGTCGCTCGAGGATGGAATCTATCAACCTCATATTCATACTTGCTGTGAACATATTCTTCTTTTTCTCAGGAATATCTCTAAATTCCTTGGTCATACTCAGTTTCTGGAGATCTGTACTGCTTCGAAAGAAATTATGTTATTTCATGATAATGGTTTTGTCCTGTTGCGATTTGCTTGCGGTTTTAACTAATAATCCCTTGATGGCCCTTATCATGATGTCATGGTTGTCGGGAAAATTGGATGTAAATGCTAGATGGGCTCATGTTTCCTTTAAATCGCCAGGTATTTTCCTTGGTTTTTCATATCTTGCTCTTTTGCTGCTGAATTTTGATCGATATTTGGCGACATCTTATCCTATCTTTCATCGAACATCGGTAACGAAGGCAAGACTTTTAACTCTTCTTGTGATACTGATCATCGTCCAAATAACTTTGAAAGTGATGTCTGTAAACGACTTTGTTATTTCCTATGAAGTACATAGTCTAATTCTTTGTATTCTTGTCATTCCTGCAATGTTATTTATCCAATACAAACTGTTTCTAGTCGTCAGGAAAAGTCGTAAAAACAAAAGAAGATCAACCGATATGAAAAAGACGCTTTCTTTGAAAAATATATCGAGTTGTTTGCTGGTCGTCGCTTGTCTTCTGGTGACATCCATTCCATGGTGCGTCTACATTGGATTAATAATAAACTCGCCAGAAACAAGAAATACTTTGAATAATGTAACCCTTGCAGGGCTCTGGGCTATAACCATATCTTCGATGAATTGTACATTCAACTGTTTAATTTTTTACTGGAAAAACAAGGTGTTACGTACTGAAGGATTGAAAGTTCTGAAAAGCCTGAAAATATGTCGACGGGTTGAATCCTAGCTGCACTAATAACCCTTCTTAAAAAAACAACTTAAGGTTCGAAGGAAACTCACTACCAATATCTTGGTCATAGTAAATGTGAACACAACGAACTGTACACTTATATCAGTGGCGAAGCCAGCCCGACAATTTGGTCATGCTATGCAAATTATAAATCATTATCATTATTTATTTCTTTAGAAATTTATTGTTTTTACGGTCTGTGGCCACGGAAATATTTGCATAGCATGACGAAACTGTCGGGCTGGCTTCGCCACTGACTTATATTGTTCTATATATAATACGCATATCATCATCACTATAAGAAAGACAGTAGCTATAACTAGGGTATATAAGGCACTGTTCTGCTTGTAATTTCGTTAAACATGACTAAAATATAGACAAGTCGAATAAAACGTACAAAAATAATAATGCTTTCCTTTCTTTAAATTATTTCATTATAAACAGGGTGTATAAAAAATCTGCCATGTTCTTGTGCGTTAAGTATTGGCTATATGTAAATTTAATTTTCCCATCCTAATTAGGCCTTTAACTAACGAATGAGATATTTTTCTATCATTGCGTTAAAATTGCAATTATTGTTGAAATTATTCTCTGAAAGAATAGTCAAAATTCAAAAGAATAACAAAGAACAGCTGTCAAATGAATACTCAAATAATCAAAATAAGAATAATCTAGTCTTGGCAATTAAATTTAAAGATGATTTAAATCGCGATTAGACGACGAAATTTTGTGGAAAAAAATTTTACGAAACCTGAAGTTTGCAGAGAACTTGCAATGCCTATTTAACGTTTCTCTCATATACAACGACCTCCATTTGTGCAAATGTTTGAAAATTCTGAAAATATTTTGCGACAGCAAAGGTAGCAAAAATTGTTTTCAACAGTCGAACATGTATATATCGACCATCTGCTCGCCATGACGGAGCATTGCCATTGGTCGAAACATTTATTTAGAAAGTAGTATATATTATTACTTTCTTATTGTGAGTTGGTTTAGAATAACATAGAGACATATAGTTTTTAATGTAAAAATCGAAAGCCAGAAACGAGCTTGTATTTCTTCTTATTTCGTAATTAATGACTCGACAAAACGTGGCCTCACTTGGGACACTTGTACTTTCAAAACAAACATTCATTTACATGTCTCACCATCGCATCTGTTCTCAAGTTGTTCTCAAAAAGGCAAAACTTAAATTGCAGACTAATCATATGTGTTGAACGGGAACAAAAGGTAATCATGCACTTTACACGACTTTAAAATATCATATTTTTAAACACTACGGCTAGCAAAAAAGCATATTACTAAAATTAAAAAAAAAATTATAAAAATTAATAAAGCTTTTAGCATTGCACGTATGAAATTGATACAATAATAATACGAAAATTTCGAGTGTAAATTTTATACATTTATTAAGACCTAACCAGGAGCAGTTGTGAAAAATGCAACTATAATATATAGACGCTCTGGCAGGAATTGAACTGCGGTTCTGTGATTCCGGTGCAGCGCTCTAACCCACTGAGCTACAGAGTCAACCTGGATAGTTCATCATAAATGTATAAAATTTACACTCGAAATTTCCATCTACAAAATCCTTCAACATTATTCTTCAATCAACTGAGATGCCCAAAAATCATAATAATATGGCCGTACTCGTGCCCCACAATTTTCTTGGAGATCAATTTTATAATTCTTCCAAATTTGAGGAGAAACTGGGGCGGGGTGTAATCGGTTAATGGTTCCATCTATTATATAGAATATACCAAATCTGTGGCTTTCAGATTATCGTAAAACGTATCAAAAATGCATGGAAATCCTATCTCCCCTGAAAATGAGGCAGAATTTACTGCTTCTGGTTCCTTGTTTTTCATGTTCCTTCTGTATGTCTCATCAACCGTCATATTAAATACAGGCGTGACCACCTTGTGCGACTGGAACGCAATAATACTCTCCAAAAATTCTGCTCGTGTATTCTAAGTTTAATGCACAACGGTTCGTGTTATTTCAATGTAGCTAATTCTTGAGAAGAAGTCGCTCGAGGTTGGAATATTATTTTATGAACTCATATAAAGTCAATAATGTAACAGTCGAACATGCGTGCATGTATATATCGAGCATCTGTTGTTTGCCTGTCAGGAAGATGTCTTAAAATATGAAACGTATTAGTACGAAAATGAATGCGACTAATGAACATCACCCAAGGACAAATTAACAAAATTTTTGTTAAATTTGGATAAAAAGTGAATGAGAAAATAGAAAATGTTTCTCTTGCTTTGTCGAACAGAGTAAAATTGAATGCGTAATAAGGTTATTGTATAATTTGTGCATGATATACGTATCTTAATTCCCTGACGGACGTGTGCGCGTGCCGCCTGTGAGTGACCTCTAGTTCTGTAATAATGTCGGGGGTAAATGTGTTTGTTGGGAAAATGCTGCTCTTTTGGTCGCTCCTTTGCGTAAAATATACGCACTTTGGTAGGTAGTGATTCTAATTGATTGTGGGAAACGATTACCGAAAAAAATGTGGTCGAGATTGACCATTAATTGAGACATTTATTGACCGGCCAATGAATAGAGTTATAAAAAGGTTCAACCGACGCCATATTGTGTGTGTTTTTTTTTATTTAAACATATTTTATTCTCAACATTTTCTCCAAGAGCTAGGCTCATCGAGGGAGATCATGTTGACTTATTTAAAACATTAGAGTACATCGTGTTTAAATAAAAGGTATACACAAACATGATAAAATAATTATAAAGAAAAACAAGTATAGTTAAGCTCAGTGAGGAGATCTCAAAACCTAAAGATAAGTTATTACGTATTAATATTCAGTTCAATTAATAAATCGCTTAGTTTGGAGAATAAACAGTTGAACATTCCGCATCAAAATTTGATTATCTTCATAACCAAGTATTTGTGAACCATATAGAAATGTTTCGACTATCTGATCTTCCGATAAGCTCAACCACGTAGCGTGGAGCAACTGTGCAGACGAGGAAAGCAAGCATTGTCGCTGAGCAGCATATCGGGGACAGTGCAGAAAGGAATGTTTAATTGATTCCACTATTCCCCATCTACATTTACAATATGGAGAAATTGCACAGTTAATACTATATAAATGCGAATTCAATGCACAATGCATGACCTAGGCGAAGTCTACTATGTAGTATTGAACTGTATCGATTTAACGAGGTGTTGTAGAGAGTATTATATTTCATTCCATAAAATACATTATGTGGTTTTAAGAACGGATCAGAAGAGGATGAGAGTGAATGAGAGTTGGCAGTCACGTGATCTTGGTTAGCTGTTCTTAATGCTTTCCCAACACTATCGTGTATTCTATTTAAGTTAAAACCGTCAAACCTTTATTTTGTTAATCTAGAGCTTGAAATGTCCCTGTGACTGCGCGTGACTGGTAACTCTCATTAACTCTCATTCTCGTTTCACTGCCACTTAACTGTGTCATTGTCATAAATTTAGAACCACCTTGTGCGACTGCAACGCAATAATATTCTTCAAAAATATTGCTCGTGTGTTCGACGTTTAATGCACAACGGAACGTGTTATTTCAATATAGCTAATTCTTGAGAAGAAGTCGCTCGAGGATGGAATCGTATTATTTTATCAACCTTATATTCTTATTTGCGGTGAACGTACTCAAAGATGGCTAAAGAATTCTTCACATCAAAGGTCTTTTGGGTCGATGCACGGATGCATGAGGTACACGCGAACGTAAGAAAAATAACTGCATTCTCTGCATCAGTGCTCAGTAAAGAGGTTCACGTCTGACTTCTATCTCACTACACATATGATTGGTTAATCAGGTAGATTAATGCCTGCGGCAGTTGTGGTAGTCGACGTCAAATCTGAACCTCTCTATTTATCCCAAGAATAGAATTTTGCTGACAGGATTAAAAACCACGGATTCTGAAGCATGATGTATTAACAAAGCATTTTAAAATATGGTTATATAAACAGAGAATTACGACTATTTCTCACTGCCAAATTTACGAATTAAGCACACAGATTTCGTCCTTACATTTGTTCGAACTACTGCAAAAGACCCATGTATTGTCTCAACAAAACCCCTGTAATTTGTGCGTGATTCAATATCTGTAAATTGAAATCTGGAAAAAAGCATGGATTAATTCCTGATGCAGTTTTTAAAGACCTGCTTCATATGCGAAAAATTAATCGATTTAATTCATGTTAGAAAGTTATAAGAGCGGTGAACAGAACAGTCACCCAGGCAATGCAGCCTGGTCATTTCCCATTGCTTTTAACCACTAACGCTGTGCATCGAGTACTGACGCACAATAAGTAATGCACACATGCTGACAGACAGGATACGTGAGTCAAAAATTACTCTAGTTCTTATTTACAATTTGTTGTTTGAAGTTTAAACAGTTTTATTTTCCTATAGTTTGTTATTAAGCTACTAGCAATATACAATATAAAAATTTTGAAATCGGCAAAGATGAATTGGAATTTCATACAGTTGTGCATATATAACCTACATAAAAAACCACAGACTTTCGTATTAGTGCTTCGTTATATATCGATATGAATTCGGTTGTATGTATTTATATATTTCACTAGAAGTTACTATCGCAAGGAAAGTGCTGCCTCACCCCCAACGGATGGCAGCATGCTCAATTTGCTGAATAAGGGCATGGGCGTACCCATGTTTGTTGGGCAGTCGGGCAATATTCGCTGAACAGTCGGGCAATTTTGGTTAATTAAAGAAATAAATGGGACAAATTCTGTAAATTTTGTGGACAATTTTGTGATGTTTCAAAAATTTTTGTAGGTTTCGGAAAATTTTGGTATGTCCGGAAAAATTTTTTTGACCCCTAAAATGGTACACTGACCGATTTTTTTTTGGCGACGGGGGGGGGGCGCAAAATCCGAAAAAGTCGGGCAAATTTCTTGCCGCCCCCCTAAATTTTTCCTTCCGGTACGCCCATGAATAAGGGGCTGTTTATAAGATCCCGCATTGCCAGGACGACATATGAGGCAGGATGATTTCGATGTATTGAAATGAATCACAGTGTACAGTTCAGCAAAAACATCTTCTGGAGATAGCAACAATAATAATCTTCTTGAACTACAAGATCTTCTCTACAATATTTGAGTTCTGTTAACAAGCATTTGAACGTTGGCACAGAATGAGGAAGGCTACGGTTTAGCCTAGTGACTTATTCAAATACATCAAAAATTATCCCACCATGTAAACAGCCCTAAGACACTTCAGGAGGTAGGAAACGTGCAATTTGAATATCAAACACCTTGCACAAGGTCAAAGGTCAGCTAAATATTCTAAATTCTACTTTCTTGCCATGGGCAGTTTTCTATGAATACCTTCAACACTTAAGCCCTGGGCAAACTAGGAAATACTGTTGCGGAAACATAAACAAAATTTGCTTCCCAAAAAGCAAAAATGTTTCGCAGCAAATTCAGAAACATTTGATGTTTTCTATGTTTCTCACTAATGTTTCACTCTTGGAAACATGGCAAAACATTGGTAAGAAACATTGTTTCCGCAACAATGTTTCCTAGTTTGCCCAGGGCTTTATAACTTCTTCCTTTTGTATGTATAATTATAACACTGTCAGTGGTGAAGTTAGCCAAGCAACAGGCCATGCTATGTGAGTTTTTAATGCATTTGCATTATTCAAATAGATGCAAGGTCGGCAAGAGCCAACCACAGGCCACGGGACAAAATGACGATTGGTGAAACTGGGCCCTCTGTCCCTCTCGACTCTCCTGCTGGCTATTTTTAATCGCAGTCAACGAGAGAATTGCCAGTGAATTACTTGCAAGAAATCACTGCATAACTGATAAAAACGCAATGTGAACGATGTTCAGCTAACTGTTTTTGCTGAGAAAACGATCGAAAAATCGTCTATTTCACATCTGGTACATTTTCGAAGTAGGTGTATTTCATTTAGGACAAACATAAAGAGATGATAAACAATACGAAGATTTTACCGAGATTTGCGGGCCCCTCTGAGCACTCCAGGCATTTTGCCCCCCCCCGTCTCGCCGGCCTTGAATAGATGCAGGTTTATTGTCGTGGCATGACCAGTTGCCGTGGTAGCTAGCTTGCCAATGAATACTGTACAAAATCATATTATATATAAACGATAATAATATTTGAATGAATCATGTAGAATTTAATAACCATTTCATATATAGAAATAGTAAGTCAGTTTTTGTCCCAAGTATTGTTTTAATATAATGGCACCTTCAAGGCTGCCCCTACTGCAAAACAACTGAACAATCTGCTGATGCCTGTTGCCGTGTTGGGGAGACAAAATCTATTTGTTGACAGTTTTGTTTCATATGTCAGCTTCTGATGACAACATTCACTTGTAATATGATTAAGATTGTACTCAGTCTCAGTCACAAGAAATTTTGAGCATTATCAAAAAATATAGTATACCCTGAGTACTGTAGTGACACAGCAAGGTGAATATTTATCATTTATAAACCCTCCGCTCGGGGGATTCGGCGATATTTCCCTCAGTGATGATATTTTCCGAGGGGCTTTTATACCGAAAGTTAAAGAACTCACTAAGTTCAGAATAAAGTTTTTTAAATAAAACTTGCTGAATATCATAAAATACGCGATACAATTTTTAATTTCTTATGTATACCTGAGTTTTTGACGTTTCCTCTTTAAAATATTTGAGCATGTATCATTTGGATCATTAAAGGTAACATACGTCTTGAAAATGTTTTGTTAAGTCAAATATTCTGTACGAAAATACGAAATTACAAACAACAGCTCGCGAACGCCATATTTTTTTCAGAGCGTGGTGTCCACGCGTCACGCGTGAGCGTGGGATACTATAATCTCCCACGGTGGATACGGTGAAATACCGTAAAAAATCACATTATCACGTGGTACAAATGCTGTTTTTTCATTGGACAATTTGAATTTGAGGTGTAATATATAAATGTAGGCTGGTAGGATTATTTCATATTATGCTAACAATCATTGGACACATCTCAGAGATATATTTTTACAGACAGTCATACTTTTACAAAAGTCGGTTGACATGTTTAATAATACATATAACTGCTGGTGAGTTACTATGTGCAGACAACA
Source organism: Paramuricea clavata (assembly GCA_902702795.2). Lineage (NCBI taxonomy): Eukaryota > Metazoa > Cnidaria > Anthozoa > Malacalcyonacea > Plexauridae > Paramuricea > Paramuricea clavata. The sequence goes on from CACRXK020007221.1 coordinate 20,467, forward strand.
ATCCACACTGGGTTGCTATAGGAACATCTTTGTACAAGTCAGATCATTTTTTCTTCGTATACAATTGTGTCAATGTGTGTTCCAATAGTGGATTCATTCGTTTCAATGGGTAAAATAATTCGACCAAAACACATTGTTATTTGTGATCAAACGTTCATCTTACCTTGAAAAATATTTTCGATAAATAGCCAGACGTAAAAAATATTTCGATAATCAGCCAGACATAAAATTTGCAGCAGGCTGGAATCAAAATTTACAACAGGCACGAGGCAACGTGTTATTTACATTTTACAAATTGTATTATAATATAGCAATTGTAGATTCTGAACGCTGATTGGCTAAGAGCCGTGTTGACATATCTCAATGTCAACACGGGAAATTTTCCGCCGCTTGTAAACACGGAAATGTTTCTTATCCTTCGGGCTTTTGACATTGCTATATTATAAAAAAAATATAAAACATTTTTTCCGTATTGATATATAGTTATATCAACACTCGTGGAAGTTGGGAAAACTCGAAATTGTATGAAAACACTCCGCCCTTCGGGCGTCGTGTTTCCATACAATTTCTCGTTTTCCCAATTCCACTCGTGTTGATATAACTGTATATCAACACGGAAAATGTTTTATATTTGTTAAATAATCCATGGTGGTGTTCGCGAGTCTCAGCCAGGGTATTCGGAAAGTCAAATCGCGATCCATGCAAGATCGCGATCTGGAGTATGTTATTTAAATTTCTGTGACGTCAAAATACGTCATAAATCTGATCATCCGTACAAGATTCCCAAAAATGACTTGTTGAATCCACATAACTCGCGAACCGGAAACGGACTAGTGCGAGAAAAACACATCGTCAAGAATAGTGTGCTGCCTTCGGCAGCAATTAGTATTTACACAACATTACTGGTACCTGTGTTGTCCAGTTTCGCTTTCCTTAGTGATAGAAAATCATATTCTAACATATCAAGATATAACTGACAAAGAAGAAAACGCTACATCGTCATATAATAATGTAAATTTGAGACGCAGGGATTGTAGACAGTGGACTACACAAACACAGTACGCTGTGAAAGGCAGAAAAAAGTTATTATCGACGTTAGAACGAGAGCAGATAAATACTTCAGGTACTACTAGTTTGTAATTTATATATAGTATATAGTTGGGTGAAAGGTTTTTTATTTATGTTTGATAATAAGCCCTGTTCCTAAATTTGCTAAAACATGTGTCTAATATTGGTCCAAAAAAGTATTAAAGTGAATGCTAAGACTTCGAATTCCCTTTTGGTCGTTTCCTCACTTCCCTTGTGGTCGTTTGAGCACTCTGTCCCCATTGCACTCTGCGCATGTCTGAATGCGTTGATGTCCTCGTGTTGCATATATATATATATATATATATATATATATATATATATATATATATATATATATATATATATATATAAAAATCAATCAATGATACATCATTTTATTACATTTCGGGGCAAGCCCCTTCTTCAGATTACATGTGTACACTTGATTTCAACAATTTAAACTGTCCATACCCTAATTACAATAATTCGCATGATTAACTCTATTGTTCAAACAAAGTCTTTTAAATTCAACCCATGCGGTTCAAACGAATTCAGTTTATATGCCCCAAAACCTTCTCTTTGTGTGGGACATGCAACATTAGTTTTATCAATAATTTTAACTTTCACATCTTGCATACCATTATGACCTTGATCAAAAAAATGAGCATACAAACCGCATGGGTTGAATTTAAAAGACTTTGTTTGAACAATAGAGTTAATCATGCGAATTATTGTAATTAGGGTATGCATGGACAGTTTAAATTGTTGAAATCAAGTGTACACATGTAATCTGAAGAAGGGGCTTGCCCCGAAACGTAATAAAAAGTTGTTATACGAGCTCTGATGTATCATTGATTGATTTATATAAATGTTGGGCTCTAGAGAAAGTTGGCTCAGTGATAGATTTATATATATATATATATATATATATATATATATATATATATATATATATATATATATATATATATATATATATATATATATATATATATATAGTTTTTCGTTTTACCTCAAAAAACCACAACAGTCTGTTTCATCCGTATAGGGATCATCAGGTGGTTGATTCCTATACGGATGAAACAGATGATTCCTATACGGATGAAACAGACTGTTGTGGTTTTTTGAGGTAAAACGAAAAACTATATTACGCTCTATCTATATGGTATTGAGCACTGTTTGTGTTTCGTAAACCAAAATCTTAAGCTATATATATATATATATATATATATATATCCGACTCAGTCTCAACTTTTCCTGTTCACTAAAAAATACTTACTTACGGTGATTAACATATATATATATATATATATATATATATATATATATATATATATATATATATATATATATATATATATATATATATATATATATATATATATATATATGTTAGTTGTGTAATTGTATACTCCGTAATATGTTAAGATGAAAATGTTCTAGAGTGTGTATTATATAATTTCCATACCCAGCGCAAGCAGAAAGATTTTGTCTGCCGCGGCTGGGTCTAAGATCGCGGGTTCAAGACCCAGCCGCGGCAGACAACATCTTTCTGCTTGCGCTGGGTATGGAAATTATATAATACACACTCTAGAACAGTTTCATCTTAATATATATATATATATATATATATATATATATATATATATATATATATTACGGGAAATTTTCCGCCGCTTGTAAACACGGAAATGTTTCTTATCCTTCGGGATTTTGACATTGCTATATTATAAAAAAAATATAAAACATTTTTTCCGTATTGATATATAGTTATATCA
>CACRXK020007222.1:0-23312 GCA_902702795.2 Paramuricea clavata
AGATAGGGCTAGGGAATAGATCTGGATTGACATCTTGACATACACTGTTCCACGGTTTGACAATACGGTTGAAATAAGAAGATTGAAACGTAGCAGTTCTGCACATGGGAGTTTGAAGCATTACACCAGTAGCTTGGCTAAGTCGAGTACGTCCATGTTGAACAAAAGAGACGCAATTGTTAATGTTAAGATCGACGTAACCACACAACGACCCGAAGTTTTATACGAGATCTTTCATCTCTCTATCGTAGTAGAGTGATAAGAGTTCCAACTTCAACAGGCGTTGCTTGTATGGCATTTCACAAGTCTCGGTTCTTAGAATCCATTTCGTGGCTCTTCTTTGTACTCTTTCAATCCTTTCACTGAGTTGTCTGTTGTGAGTAGGCGACCGAACTTTGTGGCATAGCTGAGCTTCGACTTCACCAGCGAAGTATACAATGCACGTCGGATGTTGATGTCTGTGAGTGAGTAGCAAGTCTTCTAAAATTTGACCTTAATAGGGCTATATTTTAGACAAAAAGTTACAAAAATACGTAATAACAGTAAAATGGTTAAACGACATACCAAATCATACCAGACCTACATTCTTAATTACTGTATGCAAAGTTTAAGACCAGCCTTCCTCCCTACATTAATATGTAATTTAATATCATACCGCACATGTGTAACATATATAAACACAATTACAATCAATGGGCAGAACGATATATAACGCAAACAGACTCATTTACATACTGAAAGAAACCTTCGGATTAACAGAGATTCAACCACTTAAATATACAAGCCAAATTTCGAGGTTTTGCTTGTATTTTTGAGTTACGGTAATTCAGTATAAAACGTAGGCCTACCCTATCTTTCAATTCGAAGCTTTGTGTTGTTATCATTTATCAGTATATATATATATATATATATATATATATATATATATATATATATATATATATATATATATATATATATATATATATATATATATATATATATATATATATATATATATATATATATATATATATATATATATATGGAACAGAATTTTTGAATAGAATGCTCGTCAAGGTCTGGCGGTTCATATAGCTCCATTTTTTGTTTTTAGTTTTTTATCCATATTTTGACATCATTTATGGTAACTTCATTATATTCATTTTGAAATCAATGGAGTTTCTTGCAATCTGATTGGCTTTCAGCAGTGCGATTTCAGTATGAATCGCACTCATACGTTTGATTTCGATCAGGCCAAATTGCTCTCCATTCAGTTCAATCACCATTATGAATAGTAACAGCAAACTGTTATCTTTTTGTTAAATACTGTAGAAGCTTGATTACACATTTGTGGGTATCAGTCAGCAAGATGTGAATGAACTTCGCGAGAAACATGACGTCGTTCCAATGAAGTTGAATCAAACTAGGCTTGCTGTTGAAATTGGAGATGTTATTCATATTCCACAACATCCTGATGGAAGAGAAAAGAGAATCAGCTATTCCACAGTCTGTAAGGTCACTGCATTTGAAGTATTTTATAAAGCTGACACATATTTTGGTTCATCTGGATCCCCAGTGTTTTACAGTCAAAGTAATAATATGTATGTCCTGGCCTTACACAAAGATGGTGGAGTGGAATTATCTAATGGAAGACAGGCCAATAGAGGAATATTAATTAGTGCTATATTGGATCACATATGTCAACACAGTGGTAAGCTTCTTTGTTGTGTGTGGAAACACCATGTCTAGAATGTGTGACCCCAGTCTCGTCTGAGTAACATAAAGATCGCAGGTACCCAGTACATAAGTAACAATCTCACAACTTGTCAACAAGATGTGTTTGCACTGCTGGTTACCAGTTGTTGACAAGTCCAGAACAAGTTGTTATCATCTTGTAACAAAAGTTCATGAGGCCAACAGCAACAAGTTGTTCCAACATATTTAATATTGTCTGCTTATAACAAGTTGTTGCCAAGACGATGATAATAAGTTCGTAGGAACTTGTTACAAACAGCCAGTATTAGGCTTGTTGGAACAACTTGTAGCAAGTTTGTTATCATCATCAACCTTGTAACAAGACAAAAGCAGTTTAAAGTTTGTTCGTTCACTGCAACCAAACTTGTATATCAATCATGTTTCGCTCGCTACTCTGGTTTAAATAAATGATTACAAAGCCCAGTCGAATTGTAATCAAGACCCAACGTTTCGACATTCCAGTCTAGTGTCTTCATCAGAGGTGATCTAAAATTGCAATCGCGGCTTCTTAAATACCCAAGGGATGACGTTACCTGCCAATGAGATGCATTATTCCTCTGGCAAATAGGCACCGTCATCCCTATTCAAAGCATGAAAACTCATATTTATATGCCACGCTTCTAGGCAAAGTCTTTGACCATAGCGATTGTTTGTGGTAATTACTTTAGCGTTTTCCCACGCAATCTCGTGTTTGGTGTAACATACATGTTCTGCTATAAAGCTGATTTTCCCTTGTCTAAAGTTGAAACAGCCTTTTGATGTTCTTTTAGCCGTGTACCAAACTGGCGTTTAGACTGACCCAAATACTCTTCTCGCCGTCACCGCATGGTATAGAATATACAGTCTGATTTGTTTTAACAGGATCTTTTGGCTTTGCGAAAATATGGTCTAAAGTCAAATAGGGTTTTAAGGCAACCTTAATATTACAATTACTTAGGAATCTAAGTTCTTTGTATGTTTGCATGGCGATAAAACATATAATAGTTTTGTTTGTGGAAACACCACGTAAATTTATTACTGCAAATCTTTCGATCCGTATTAAAAGCCCGAACATATTATTAGCACTGATGAAGATCCGGGCTTACGGATCGAAAGCTTTGCAGTAATAAATTTACGTGGTGTTTCCACAAACAAAACTATTATACTTAAGATTCTCTTGATTGGTTCTGTGACACCTTGAATGTATGGAACTATTGCATAACCCTTAACAGAGGTATCACCCTCGGAGTTATTTTGGTTCCTACAAACAGGTGATCTCAGGCAATCATTAAGAAAACGTTTTGGGTAATCGTTTTCCCCTAAAACATTTAGAACATATTCACGTTCATTAGCTTGAGAATAACTGTTTGACGGCAAGGATTCAGCTCTTTGAAGCAAAGTTTTTGCTATGGATCTTTTATGTCTTACTGGGTGATGTGAGTCGTATGACAAGTATTTGTCTGCGTGTGTGGGTTTGCGATAAACATCAGTCTCTAACTTCCCTTCGACAGTTCTGTGCACATTCAAATCTAAAAAAGCTAAATATCCATTTATCTCACGTTCTACCGTGAATTGGATGGACGGCTCAATAGAATTTAAATGTTGCAGCAGAATATCGATTTCATTTCTAGAAACCGCAGAGATGACATCATCGACGAAACGTTTCCAAAACGATAGAGATACCGGAACAGAGGCTAAAGCTCTTTGTTCGACATCTTCCATTACTAAATTAGCAACTACTGCCGATACTGGTGACCCCATCGTTGTTCCAAAAACCTGTTGATAACTTAGATAATAACAGCCCTCAAACACAAAGTATGTGGTGTTGAGACAAAAAGGCAGAAGATCAATAATATCTTCTACAGGCAAGGATGTTCTCTGTACCAAAGTGGCATCCTGTCTTAGTCTTTTTGTCGCAACCTTGATGGCAAGATCAACTGGGATGTTTGTAAACAAGGAAACGACATCAAATGATACCAACACTTGATCTGCTTTAAGAGTTTTACCTCTTACAAATTCTGCAAAATGACAGGAATTTTTTACAGTGTTTTCGGTATTCCCCACCACAGGGGACAAAATTTTCGCCAAAAAATTTGAAACTCCATATGTAGGAGAATTCACAAAGGACACAATAAGTCTCAATGGAATTTCCGGTTTATGGATTTTCGGTAAACCATAGAAATGCGGAGATAGTCCATCACTGCTGTATAACTTTTCTTAAGTAGCCTTACTGATAATATTGGATTTCTTCAAAAGAAGTAACTTGGCGTTTAAACCTCTTTGAGTCTTTCCAGTAGGATCAGACTTGGGAATAGAATACGTATTTCTGTCATTCAACAGTGAAAGAGTCTTCTCGCGATAATCATGTTTGTCCATAACAACAACACAATTGCCTTTGTTCGCTGAAAGAATAACCCTGGGTCAGAGTATATGGGTCAGTCTAAACGCCAGTTTGGTACACGGCTAAAAGAACATCAAAAGGCTGTTTCAACTTTAGACAAGGGAAAATCAAAGCCGAACATATATGTTACACCAAACACGAGATTGCGTGGGAAAACTCTGAAGTAATTACCACAAACAATCGCTATGGTCAAAGACTTTGCCTAGAAGCGTGGCATATAAATATGAGTAATCATGCTTTGAATATGGATGACGGTGCCTATATTTGCCAGAGGAATATATGCATCTCATTGGCAGGTGACGTCATCCCTTGGGTATTTAAGAAGCCACGATTGCAATTTTAGATCACCCCTGATGAAGACACTAGACTGGAATGTCGAAACGTTGGGTCTTGATTACAATTCGACTGGACTTTGTAATAATTTATTTAAACCAGAGTAGCGAGCGAAACATGATAAAAGCAGTTTGTTCCAGACTTGTCACAACAACTAGTACTGGGATCAAGCAGTGCGAACACATTTCGGCCTGACAACAACCTTATTACAACTTGTTTGCAGTTCTGTAACAACTTGTGCGTTTTTACGTGTGTACTCGAAACACTTGCGAGTGTCTTGCGCATAGTGTTTTTCTTCCTCTCTTTTTTTGTTCCTTGAAAACGTGTTAAACTCGCTATATTCGCGTTTAACTGAGAATTTGCAAGTCTTTCCAGTACTCGTGAGTCGACTACAGTCTACAGTAGATGTTTATTGAGGACTGTACTAGATAAATAGAATAAGCCAGTTCTTTAGAGAATTAATTTGTGGGGGTCGTATACTTTAATTGATCCTGACGATTACAGTAATCCAACACAATATTATGAACCTTTCCCGCACTTTCCCAGTCCTTATCCTACTTCCAGTGGCTCTACACTGGGCAATATGATAAATTGGTGGAAATTGAACCATCAACCTTCAGTTTGGCTATCGAGTCGGCGAACAACTTTCTACTAAATAGATATTCTATCCTATGAAATTCTTGAAAATCTTCATATTTTTGAAGAAACTGACGAGAGACCAGCAGACGTGAATGAAGGAGCATCTTCCGATGGAAAACAGGAATCTGGAGTGCATGTTCCTGACACAACAACAAATCAAGGCCTTCCTGTTGTTCAAACGCAGTCTGGAGAAAACGTGCCAACCCCTACCTCAGGTTAGAGGCAAATCTAATAATCTCAGTTAAGTCTACCTTTTCTTCTGTAGGTCGAGAACCATTATCTATTTAATATGTACAGGACACTCCGGACAGACGCAAGCATGAAACCATTTCAGTGACGTAATATATTTAAGCCAAGATCACAGCTCGCTGTGAAGCATCACGAACCAGCACAGTTACTGTCGTTCCAATTGAAGTGTTGCTCAAATATTGATTCAATACATTACCTCGGGCTTTCATCAAGTTCCTCGAGATATTCATACACTTCCTAGTATAATTGTAAACTTCCTGTTGAATAGTTTGAATGCACCAATCACCTTGGTTGTTTGTGCAACTAACCAATCATAAATAGAAAGGAAGTGATCAGAAATGATCAAATACTTGGAATTGGCCCTTTCACAGGAAGTGTATGAGGCCCAATCAATATTTGAGCAACACTTCAATTGGAACGACAGTAATAGAGGAACCAGTAACCATCGTTTTTTGTGTTGATCATGACACGTCAAATGGCGTGTAAATATCTTGACATCGCGCTTCGTGATCATCAAACCTTTTATATTACTTTAAAACACATAGATAACATTTTGGTGTTTGGTAAACCTTTGCTGGGCTGAACCTGATTGATTTACAAAAGGAATTAAGTTTCATTTATAATGAGCATAGCTTATAAGTTATCATTACTCATTAGTAAATGCGCGTATATGAAACTGTTTTTTACTTGCATTATTTCAATATTAGTTTGTAAATCTCTGAATGGTAAAACTTGCCAATACTCCAATAATACGTTTTAGTTTTAAAAAAGCTTTTAGTTTTGCAGAGTTACATTCTCAAACGTGTAAGACACTGATAAGATCAAAGTATCACGAAATTATTTGAATAAACCACCTCGCATATATGGAGGGCGGATATCCTAAGGGGGGGGGGGGGTATTCCTAGGGTATTCGCCCCCCAAGGGGGCGATATGTCCAGGATATTCGCCCCCGGGGGCGATATTCCTAGGCGATATTCCTAGGAATATCGCCCCCTTTTAAGAGGGGGGCGAATCTCCTGGGGGGCGAAAGTCCTGTGACACCGGATCCGATTGATTACAACCACATAATGTGACACATTAAAACGAGTTATTTGTGATATAAACTGCTCTCTGCTGTATATTGTCTGACGATCCTTTGAGGGTCATTGTCTTCAATTTTTTAAGGATTATTTCACTTCTAATAATATGATACATATAACCGTACGACAAGGCAAAGCAATATGCTTTATTTGCTAAGGGTTCTTTTTATTATAACGGTTTTAAGATTTTTAATAGTCTTAATTCTTAGTATTTTTATAATGTAGTAGTTTTAGAGTAGTATAGCAGTAGTTGCAGTATATTTTGTATATTCATGTAATTTTAATAGTGCTATAGTTGATCAAATTTACAGGGCCCCTATTGATAGCAGAAGCTTGTAAGGGTTTTACATTACATTACAATGATTACATCACATTCTTGTGCCGCATATTAAACAGACAATGGACTATTTTATGACAAAAAGGTAGTGACGTACTGTATTGTCCAAGTACCACCATCAATATCCAGTATTCGGTTATTATCTGGCAGACCACCATCTGGTATCCGGCAAAGCAGTATCCGGTCCATCCCTACTTCAAAGGTCTGTATATAATCATCGATCAACAGGTTCTTAACATATACTTGAGGGCGAATATCCACACATACTTGAGGTATGGGCCTATTGCTTGATAGGCTTTGTTAAAATCTACCTATTGTATCATCTTGTTTAATTTATTGTTTAGATGCACCTTCTTCTAGTAACAAGCAACCATCTTATCTTGTCCAAGAAACAGAAAGTCCATCTTCAAAGACATCACAAATGCCGGCAGTATCTGTACAACCATCTCCTGTAGTGCAAGGCAAGTATAATTTAATTGTACCATGTCCATGCTATATATTTTAACCCTGATTGTAACACATTGCTTTATACCGTTAGCTTTTGATTATATTTATCCCGCTGTTTATTATCAAAACCGACTATTGGAGTTCGATCACACCGAGTTATGGGAATCCTTTTGAATTTCGCTACACATATTTCTTTTCTCTTTAATTAGGTCCTCCGGCAAATTGGCGAAACCACGCTATATGTCCCAGTCCATTTGAAACCAAAGAGTTGATTCGAATTGCACAAAGAATTGGCGATCAGTGGGTAGCCGTAGCCAAGCTCACGGGTGTTTTTAAAGACTGGGAAATTACTAATATAAGTTGCAACCATACACTTTCAAGTGCTACATTGAAAGCAGATCAAATGTTAACAGATTTTAAATCACGTTTAGGAAAGCGAGAAGTTCTTGCCGACGCTATTAAGGAGTCAGGAAAATTGGACATAGCCAAGAATGTACGCTCAGGATTTTATATTTATAGTACTGATTGATCGAGTATTATACCCATCAGTACTGTAGTACATTGTGACCTTGCACATATTGATACTATATATTTCTAGTGATTGGACGGCTAAACATTTAAAAAAAACCTTTTCTCACACAGTTAAACTATTTAGTATAGAAAGCGGATTTAAAATCCGTTTTAAGAGATGCTCTTATGTCTGAGATTTTCATATATAGATGTATATCACTACAAGAGATTCTCCTTCAAGGATGAATTATATACATTTACTGATTCACAATATAATTTGTACACAACAACTAAATCCTGCACGTTTTTAATGCGGTTAACGCTTGGTGAACATTTCGTGTCGCAACGCACACCGAATTATCAGAAAGCACGAGGGATGCCTGATCGGGGGGGGGGGCGCTCATTGAGCTTTGGTCAATTGATCAAGTGCGTAGTTATTCACTAGAGGGAACTACGGCATGAGCAAGGAGCAGCATTACTCTGTAGTTGTGCTTGACAATCCCTCAATCATGTTATCTTATTTTGTCTCTATTTTATGTTTTTGTAACTGCCTTGGCAAATCCAAAAATGAATTTGATAAGAAATTGGCACCTCGTTGCACCCTTTTTGCCAAGACTGGTCATCTGTGTATCTTTTGCTCCCTCCCCCGCCCGGTAAATTCATCCAGGAAAACGTAATTTATAAGTTGCTCTGGACGAATTGTTTCCTAAATAATATTGCTTAATTAAGAACGTGGACATTATTCTCATTAGAGAGGTTAAGATACCCCGATTCCGGTTTACGGGTACGGGTGATATACACGTACCCGTACCCGTAAATTGGGGAATAACTTGTAACTTAAGAAATCCAAGTATTCCGGCGTGAGAAAACCGATCAGAGAATGGCAACTTTCGCTGTTGAAGTTCTCCATAAATTGTTGAAAACTTTGACCAGCATATGTGCATTATTTATTTGGGTAAGATGTTTGAAAATTTGTACTATTTAAACGGCCCAAAAATAGTAAACAGAAAACACCCGTACCCGTTTGTCGTTTACGTGTAGACCACGGTTTACCGCGGGGAAACGGGTAGAAATTACGGGTAAAATTTCTGACATCAGCAAAAATTGATAAACAAAATGGCGATACTCGTACCCGTAAACCGGAACCGGGGTATCTTAACCTCTCTATAATATAACATTTGGGGTCGTCCACATGAGACCGGACGAATTCGAAACTGTTGACAAATTTTCACACTGCACGGTGCGCATGAAACTGGATGAATTGAGTACAGCTAACCGTATGCATATGAATCATCAGTGATATGAATTCCCGTGTGAACAATTGAACTATAGGACGAATTTTCGTGTGTTTCCGAATTCGTCCGGTATTGTGTAAATGTAATAGATGTAAGTGTTTAATATGATACTGCAGGTGGTGGTCAATTTCAAATGTATTGACAAAGGGAAAATGATGCACAATGTTTGCATTATAGATATAGTTCCCACCAAATACTTAACACAAGGCAGGGTTCGAAGTAGAGAAAAAATATGGCCGGCTAGTCTAAAATTTTTTGGCAGGTGAAATAAATTTTAGCCTGCCATTTTTATTTATTGAACTGCCAAAATGACGATGTCTCATATGAGTCGTACTGTAACAATCAGTGTTTTCATGATAAGCATTTTTGTTGTTTTTAAACTTGTCTATTTACTGCAGTGAACTTGGATTTACTTTACAAATATAAACGTATTTAGTCAACTAAATGATCTAGTATATATGAGTTGTGGTAAGCAAATGAAACGAAATATTTCTATAGAATTTCACCTGCCATTTTTTTTTACTTGGGCAGTTCAAATTTGTTTTTGCCTGTCATTTCTAAAATATGGCCTGCTTTTGGCCATTGGCAGCCCGCTATTTCGAGCCCTGCACAAGGCCATCTATAAGTTTTCATGAAGTTATGTTAGAAGTAATAACAGGGCAGTGTGGACTATAAAGGCCGATTTAGACTACCCAACTTTCGCCTCAAACTGTCGCATGCAACCTGTTTACAACTTGTTATTTGAGTTGTACTGTGAAAATCAACATGCAACTCGCCTATGTTGTCGTAGCAAAGTCTAGGAAATGTTTTGTGTTTCTATTCTTGCTTTTATGCTGTTTGGACAGTACTAATAAAATAATACACCTTTCATTTAAATGAAGGTATTTTATTTGATCGGTCGAAATCTCTGGGTCGAAATGTCGTCACAGAATAAAACTGATCGGCCATTTAGTGCTTTTGTTCGACCAATGGCCGACTGTTATAGTCCATACTGTAACTGGGCGCTCAAAGCGAATTGTATGTAATTATCTTTTTATTATTGCAAAACTATACAGTATAGCCTGGCTAAGTTTAGTAAATTTACACAATTTATGGACTGAATTGCACAAGATTGTGCAGTATACTATAATTAAAATTAGTGAAATTGGAAGGAAATAAAGACGAAACTAAAACAGTACTTGACAATCGCAGGGTTGAGTGTATTGATAAATATATTCAGAAATAATTTGGAAACTAGTTTGGAAGGAGTTCAATATCTAGCAATGTTATCCCTGTTTCAAATGTCGCGCTTCTCATGTGCCGCACGCACTAGAAACAATATAGATAATGAGGCATTTCAGCTGATTATCTATTGTTTTTAATGCGTTCGGCAGACGAGAAGCGCGACGTTTGAAACAGGCCTTAGTCTCATACCCATGCGGTATATATTAAGAATCTGTTGTTTGCTTTGACGACTATGCAGCACAGTCGAAGTTGTGCCTTTCCCAACACCAAGGCATTTTTTAATACCATGGACTGGTGGGGCATTTGCCCCACTGGGCCCCTTCCTCTGCCCCACCACTGAAGAAAAAAAATGACCTATTGCTCCAAAGCCAGGGCCCTATGACCAGTATTGAGTAAATGAGTTTAAATTAACGTTGAAAAGAAGTTTAAAAAACAAAATTTGTTGGTGAGCATACTTAAGCCCCGTTTACACTACGCTTAATTTTTGGTGCGGCACGGATAAAATTGGTACCCGTACCACTTTTTTGGTTCTTGGACTACCTATTTAGGTAGTCCAAGAACCAAAAAGTCGTACGGTACCAAAAATTGAGCGTAGTGTAAACGGGGCTTTAAACTTATGTTGTGTTTAGATGTTTAGCATGCAATTTATTACACATTTTACCATTAAAATTTTGTTTTGAGAAGCTGAGATTTTTTTAAAAACGTTCTCAGAATGCAGGAAATGCTATTTCAGAGACCCAAATTTAAAAAATTTCCTGGGGGACATGCCCCAGGCACCCCTAGCTAACTCGAGCCTGCGGTTCTCGGCTCACACCTTCGGCGATCGCAAACTATCCTCTGGGGGGGGGGGACAAGGAAAACGGGCCCTTTCGCAGTTTTGCCCCACCACTGAAGAATCCTTAAAAAATGTACGCGCGTTGCTAAGAATTATTAATTAGGGGACGTACATGATCTCCATGATTTGGGGTAGAGGGAATATACATAGAGGGAATATAGCTTGAATTTTTTTGTCAAATACTTTGATTTACCAATTACGGGGCCTGTAGGCTGAATAAAATTTGCGGACCTCGAGGTTGTTTACTGTAAAATCGCAATATGTTTTCCCGGAATAATTCGAACAGGATTTGTTCACGTGCTTTATACGGAGAAACATTGTGAATTTCATTTTATAGTACAACGAAAACAACCTCGCATTCAACCGAGGCGCGTAGTGGAAAGAGCCTGGGTACGAGGTTGCCTCGCATTCTCATTGGTAGAGGAAGTTTTACCTTAGCACCACTAATCAGGAAGTTCGCCCCTAACTTACCCTAACATCAACTTTCATTAAATAATTAACAAAGTTTGAAACAATGAACAAATGTTTAATTTATGTACGCCTCACGGTCAATTGCAATTGACTGTAAAGCCTGTTCCACTAGGCGGAATTTTGCGCGCGGAGCGGAATTTTTCTTTGTCTTTTCTAATTAGTTCCACCCGAGAAATCACAAGACAAAGAAAAATTCCGCTCCGCGCGCAAAACTCCGCCTAGTGGAAAACCGGCTTAAGTTCAACCTCTTGTCCACGTTTGCGCTCCTCCTGTTCCTTTAATATTGAGAAAGTTATAAGCGGAAATATCCACGAATTATGGCAGTACTTCATGAGTGCTGAACATTGCGCACCTCGCCGAAACGCCTAGCATGAAAAACGAGGAACTTATAGTTTTGGATTAACTGCTATATCAATATCTCGTGATGCATTGCTTAATTAATTAAGGACAAAAAATAATCAATTCTAATAAAAAGTGCATTATCTGAAAATCACGAACCTCTTGAAAGCCAAAGCCTGTGGGCTTCAGCCTACCGGGTAATCCGCTACTAACTTTGATTAGAATAGAGATTAGAGACTTCCTGAATATGCTTGAGTACACACGAAACAATAGCTTGACTTCAAGGTGAACAATGTTATCCAATGGAAATAGTAGGTTTTCATTGCCAGCCAGAAAATTCGGGAAGTGTCTAGTATAGACCAACTTGGTATATAGCGGTATGCATATTGCCCATGCACTTCAATGTTTTTTTACACTTTTGTTACATGTAATATTTTGGTTTCATTGCCATGATAATCAGAATGCTTTGTTTCGTACCTACTGTAAAGGCGGATTTCCAGTCCTCGCACGAAGCTCCTCACAACTCGCTGCGAGTGCTTGCAGTTCACTGGTGCTTGCATCTAATTAAAATCAACTGTTTAGCATTGTGATTGGATGAAAGTGCTCATGCATGCACTCGCAGCGAGCTGGGAGAAGCTTCGTGCGAGGACTGGAAATCCGCCTTAAGGGACGGAGGGTATTTGGTGCAGGATATTTTTTTACGCTCGCCCTGTGGAGGATTTTTATTTTTGCCATAATTTGCTTGCAGTTAAGGCTGTGCTCTAATTTCGGAATTTCGTATTTGCACAATCCCCCCCCCCCAAAAAAAAAAAAAATTAATGGTCCGTCCCTAAATATCAGCCCAGCTGAAAAATATAACTAAAATATTGTATCTATTGAATAATGAAATGAGACAATAATATTGAGAAATGAAATTCTTGATACGAAACAAAAACATTCTGAAGGGAAGATTGCCTGGCTGTAAAATACTGAAAATTGTGTTATACACTGAGAACAGTTGGATTTTTTGAAAGTTGATGTGTTTTTGTTCATGGATATACACATATATCTACAATCAGTTTCAAATGTCTTGGAGACTTGGGACAGATGCCACAAAGACCTAGCTTTAATTTGAACAAACGTCGTTCCCCAACGCCCATTATTCAATGTTGTGTACCGATTTTTCGTCAGATTTTATGCCGGCGTTTTGAAAGTATTTGAATTGAGAAAGCAACAATGATTGGGGTGGGGTATTGTGTGTAACAAACTGTATAGATCGATTTACAGATCTAAGGGGCCGATTACATGGAGCATTTTCAACCCCGGGATTGAACTCAGCCCTGTTAAGTGGGTTGAAATTTTTTGCGATTATATGGACGATTTCAACCCCGGGATTGAAACGTTATACTATACAGGGTGTCTCAAAAAAAACCAAAATCATTGAAATAACGTATTGTTCGAATTTCAATGCCGTAACACAAAGGATTTTGACAGGGTGATTAATTTGTTTTAAAAAATTAAAATATCTTCGTAAAGTGAACGTTTGTTTGCTCATGGGAATTTAAAAATGCTTCGTAAATTGTAATATGCGTAATATGCATTCGTGGGTTTAGTACTTTATGCCTGACATAACAAGTTTACGCTGAGTATTACCATTCATTATAGCAGTTATGTCAATCTTTTATGCACTCGTGGGATTAACTTAGTGCTAGGGCATTGAATATCGAACAATACGTCAATTTCAATGATTTTGGGGTTTTTTGAGACACCCTGTACGTTCGCGGCATCGATTCGTGGAAGTAAAAAAAGCCTTTATTTTGTCTTCTTGTAATAAATAGTCACTACCACGTATGCTCGAATAACTCATGATAATTTCAGCCCTGGGTTGAAACGATTACATGACAAAATTTTCAACCCAGGGCTGAGTTCAACCCCGGGGTTGAAATTTCAACCCTGCTAGCTGAAGCAGGGTTGAAATTTCAACCCGGGGTTGAACTCAGCCCTGGGTTGAAAATTTTGTCATGTAATCGCGCGTTTGATTTTGATAGAGTTTTGTATTACAGACAGGGCTGAAATTTCAACCCGGTAAACAGGGCTGAGTTCAACCCCGGGGTTGAAAATGCTCCATGTAATCGGCCCCTAACTGACTGCATGTGCCCCAACAACTTTTGAAAGTGATTGTACTACGCTGCTGCGAAAAATGCAAGGCCCTCCAGCAAGAATCGTGTACCTGTGGTCGATCGAGATGTCCAAAGTACCGTATGATGGAAATTTAAGGTAAATTCAGTTTCCGAGTTATATCCATATAATACAACTTTTGCATAATGCATGATAACCGCGTGCTTCTGTATAGCAATAAACTGTGATAATTAACATAAATTGTTTTGCGTTACCATAGTATCGTATCATATTTAACAACTCAATTGACTGGCTAGATCGAGTCAGTGACACTGCATGGAGAAACCATATGTCTTGCTTTCGCTCACGTAAATGTGTGAAAGCCCAGTAGAAATTGAAGGAGAGTTTACAGAGATTGTAACCGTGTGTTAAAGAAATGCAGTGATTTAAGTAGAATGTAATAATTGAATCTCGGTGTTGACTAAATCAGTATCGCTAATCGCAAATCGCTTAATTATGAAACAACCTGTCAGCAGTACGTCGCCACATTATGAACCAGGCTCGTTCAACTTTACATCTCGACTAGAGCTCGAAGCCAAATCTAACCTGCTTCGCTCAAGAAGTGATACATGTCTTGGAAAATGTCGAAGTCAGACCGACAGCCTTCCTAGAATCCACACTATCATTAATCCATGGACCCTACCGACTATTGACTTTACTCTTCACGGCTATAAACCCAAGTACGAGCCCAAGTACTCACTGTTGGAAGCAAAGACGAGTCTACATCCTAATAAAAAGCGAAGAAACAAGGAATTTGTAAAGATACCCATACCAAAAGTGTTAGAAAAACCTGTTGGTAAAGAAACCCCATTCGTAACGTCATTTCGTTCACCGAGTGCGAAAACTGCAAGGATAATGGGGGTGAAAGAAGGCGTGCATCCCGCAGGACCCTACAAACCATTGGGTCCTCATGCATTCAGAGGGGATAATTTTCGACCGGTGAGTGTCTGATCAACTTCTCAGGATAAATTCGAAAGCGTCTTGAAATTTGCGGAATTTCGGCCTTTATTCACAAGGGACGCATGAAATTCGAGCACATTCAACCGTACATATTCCCAAACGAACTCAACGAATGGAGTCGGGCAATTATTTGAGTATATAGTGCTCGGAATTCGTCCGGAATGTAGTTCGAATATGCACATGAAAGCCTTGATTCACAGATCAAATTTTATCTTATAAGTTGCCGTTGTTTGTGTGTAGAGTCTGAACTACTTGAAAGAGATTAAACTTGACCTCCTGACAGAGGGTCTTTCCTGGCAAAGTCGAAGTGTTCTTTATCAGGTAGTTCAGAAGTAACTTGTTGGATAGAGCGTAGCAAATTCAATGCTACATGCTCTGGAATTATACCTACTTTGCTATGTATTCGTTTCATTGAAAGCCCAAGACGAACATTTAGAGTTTGCAAATTCATAGATTGAGTTTTCCATGTAATTTGAGAATCAGGCAAAATGACCCTTCGGTTATTTTCATATTACAGTAAAGTCTAAGATATTAGGAACCGGTCATTATTTATGGCGGGGGTAGCACCGAAGGGAAAAGGGTTGGGTAAACAAAATTTTGAGAGAGTAAAAGGTTGTGTAAATGAAAAACAAAACAACTCGAGAGTTGGGTAATAAATATTTATTGTCATTTCCAAAGCATCACTCATTCAAATATTGAAGACTAAAAAGCAATGCAACAGTCATATATCAATACAATATGTAAGTCAATCAATCAATCAATCAAAGTCACTAACCTGAACATTTTCCGCTTTGTCAGGAGGCAAATGGTGTCTCCAAAGAAAGTACATGTGCACACAATATGAAACTTTAGACTGCAGAAAATTGCACAGTTATCAAACTCATGTCACAGAAGTGTTATAAAGAACATGTGTAACAACTGATTGGTATCCTTTTGTAAAGTTTTTGGCCAGGGGTGGGTATATATTTTTAAATTGATATTTGAGATTGGGTAAAAATATTTTTGACTTTATAATTGTTGGGTCAGCAAAATTTTTGCCAGGAAAAACATTTCTCTTCGGTGCCATCCCCCGACATAAATATTGACCCCTCCCTTAGTAGTTACAATAATTCGAAGATTAAATGGCATTCTTTGTTTTGCTTTTGCCCGTGGTCAGGGACGCCGGAACGATGTGAAGGCAATTAAGGGGGGAAGATTTTCGTGAAAGGGCACTTTTGATATATACTAAATGATGTTTGCAAAACATCGGGAATTGGACTTCGCCCAATCATGTTTTCTATTTATTAGATGATAGGGGTGTGAGGGTGTTAATTTCTCCGCCAGGCGATTGTGCTATTCGTGAAGCTCAATGACTGAATTTCTTGCGTTTTCTGAAGCAAATTCGTAAAAGAATTGCACTAACATTTCTGACAATTCGTTATTTCACTAAGGCAATCCTTTAAATTGAAAGGGCACCTTTACACCCCCTTGCCCCTCCTGGTAAAGGGCAACGGGGGCGGCTGCCCCTCCTGCCCCCCCCCCCCCAGTTCCGGCGTCCCTGCCCTTGGTTATGTTATGTGATATAATTCTATAATTATATGAGCATCAATATTAATGAACAGTTGTATTTGTTGCGTGGCAGATGAGGATTATATAATGAATACAGGGTGTCCCAAAAAGTCCCAAAACTATTGAAATAAGTTCAAATAACGTATTGTTAAAATTTGAATGCCTCAGCACTCTGCTGAACCCACAATAAATTTTATGTATAAAGAAACTGTTTAAGAAGCTGCTTTAAATTCCCAAGAACAGAAAATCGTGCGCTTCACAAAGATATTTTAGTTTCCTAATAAGTCAATATTTAATATATGCACCCTTGTCAATCAGTTTACGCATCTTTGCGTTCAGCTTAGTGCTAGGTGTAGGGCATTGTAGGGCATTCAAATTCTAACAAACGTTATTTCAATAGTTTTGGGGGTTTGGAGGGACACCCTGTATATAATATATATGATCCTGTAAAGCAGTTTAAAGTTAAACTTAAAAATTATCGAGAAAATAAAAAACAAGTGCCCTGCATAAATTAATCCAGGCAAAAACAGTGAAAAACAAACAACCAGTGGCAGTGTTGTAACGAGTCGAGTCATTGAGAGTCGCTATTTTCAGCGACTCAAGTCCAATACGAAAAATGACTCGACTCGAGTCAACAGAACCAAATGACTCGACTCGGACTTGACTTGCTGATTTTTCCATAAACTGACTCGAGTCAACTCAGCTACAACTTGTACAGAGTAAATTCATCAGAATTATTGTGATTGTATTGCTTGGGAAGAACAATGAGCCCTGTGAACAATGAGAACTTAGAAACTTTATCAGAAAATATATGGGATTTGCATAGAATATATTCCTGACTGGCATGCCTATATTACATTTCTGTTTTTAGAAACAACGCTAGTGCCACAGTTTTTAAAACGGAGTCTCAAAATTTTTTGTACTTATACTAATTCTGACCGGCTATTTTCATTTTTGGTATTTATGAAGAGCTATATAATTTCAAATTAACTTACAAAGCGTGACTCGACTCGATCAGAAACTGAAATGACTCGACTCGACTCGTGACTCGACCTTTGAGTGACTCGACTCGACTCGTGACTCGACCTGTAGGTGACTTGTTACACCACTGCAAACAACTGTATGAATGAGCCATATAACTTCATATTTAATAGCAGTTAATAATTATCTCAATCTATTGACTATTCGTGAATTATTTGCTGAATAAGATCCCTAAAACTCTATCGATTGTAAATGTATAGACAGAGTACCAGAAAAGCCGTTAACATTTTAGTACGTTATCCAAATTACAATGATGAAGCCAAATATTTTTTTACTTAATTTATATTTATAAACTGAACATTAACTCTGCATATCACTGACAATAATAGTCAAGATGCTCTTTCTTCCACTCTATATCACGGTAGTCCACGGTAACCAAGAACATTAGAACTAGTTGTTTAATTAAAAGAAGCAGATAATGTAAACACGCTCAGTCGGCTCAGAGAACGGATCTACCAACTTTCACATTGCTAGCTGTCATTAAGGGACGGACCATTTGATTTTTCATGGGGGAGGGGCGCGCAAATCCGAAAAAAAATATCGAGCATGTCTTGAATGGAAGAAAAAAAAATCGAACATCACTAACACCAGCAAAAAAAAATATCGAGCACAAAAAAATTCTAAATTAGCAATACTCTATATTGAAAGAAAAATTTAGTTTCCCTTAATTTTTTTCTGTTGAGTGTTTCGGTTCTGCCTTGGTTAACAATACCGGAAGTATACATGCAAAATACAAACCGATACAAACCAGTTCTGACAACTTTGACTTCAATAATTCAATTATCCACAAATTACCTTAATGGTATCCCTAAAATCCCCAATCTTAACACTGAAAGTCCCACACTTCTGTAAATTCGACATCGATTAATGAGGGTGGGATAGGGGGGGGGGGTATGATTCACGTTTCACAACAAAAAAATACCGTTTCACAATTCACGTGCCATAAAAAAGCAATTTCACATTTCACGGATAACGAGACTCTAATAAACATAATATAATAATAATAGCTTTAAGATTATGTTTAATGCATGGTACAGTACTACGCTTTAAGTTCTCTTCTCTGCCTGGCAGTTAAAAACTACTTACAAATTTGAGTGATGAGTACGTCCGACGATCTCCGAAAGGCCTCCGAAGTTTCTACTCTTGTGCAATCGAGTGAGATCGATCATATAAACTATTATCGCGTATTATGTCCATTATCACTATTATAAAATAAATCGGAATAAACAAATCAAAATCACAGTTCACGAAACAGACATCCTTAATTCCCATTTCACGGAGCATTTTTTGATCGACAATCACGCCTCACGGCTGTAGAACAAAACACAGATCATGACAGTAAAATCAAGCATTTCACACGATCAAATATTGACCATTCACGCAGTGGCGTAGACAAGGGGGAGCCCCCCCCCCCAATAGGCTGATGGACTGCCCTTGTAAAAAGATGAAATCCGGGTAGAAATTAGGGGGGGGGACGATGACTACCCATGTGACTACCAATCTCATCTGTTCACCAAATTGTCTATAAAAGTTCTAATCTTTCCTAAATCTAACTACAGAAAATAATGCCTATTGTGGTTATTGGTTAAAATGCGTTTTAAAACTTCGATTTAACTATTCACACGCGACCAAGTAAGCTTCGTTGTGTCAAATTAAGGATCCACATTATTGTGAAATCATTAAAAATCACGTCTTTCCTGCGGTAAATAATCTTCAGAATTATGCAAAATCTCTCCCCAGAAACACGGGAAATCGCCATTGAGGGACTCCAGATTTAAAAATTTTCCCGGGGGAGAATGCCCACGGACCCCCCTAAAAATGCTTATCCCTTCGGCGTTCAATATATGACCTCCCAAAAATTATAGTTTGGCTACGCCACTGCATTCACGGGTGACAAAAATACCCTTTCCCACCCGGCTCATTAATATCGCTCTCTGATTCTGAATAAAAATCGCAGTTTATAATACGTATTGGGAACACTGATACGATTGGGAACCGTGAGAATTTGTATATAGATGCCATTACGCCAATGCAAAATGGGTTACACACTTTAATACACTTGATCCAATTTTGATTGGGACTATGGTCTACATTTCGTAGACCATAGCCCCGTATAAAATGGGCCAAGTATAAAATTGGCCAGGTATAAAATGGGCTGTGATAGTTATATCATAGAATAGGAAGGTATACCAGAAGTCTCACTCAAGCAAGTATTTGTCCGCTTTTTTACAAGCGATTCGTCCGATCATCAATCACGCCATCCTGGCTAGTACAACCGGCACTTTGTACCTATCAAAACCTGATAAAAACTTCCGGCTGTACTAGCCAGGATGGTGTGAGCGAGTTAAAATTTTCGTGGGTTACACTTCTGCTATACTTTCCTATTTTGTGGTTATATGATGTATATTCAAATACATTCTTCAACCGGAATATAACCATACGTGGTTATTATTGTATTAACGCTATAGTAAAAATTTAAAAAAATATCGTGCACGCGGCAAGATTCGATAAAAAAAAATCGTGCGGAGTCGGTGAGGTCCAAAAAAAAATCGAGCACTCTCAAAAATGCGCCCCCCCCCCATGAAAAATCAAATGGTCCGTCCCTTATTTACTGTAACATTTTACGCCAATAACTAATGGCGTAAATTTGAAGCGCGAAAGTTTATTTACTGTGACATTTTATGCCAATAACTAATGGCGTAAATTTGAAGCGGCAAAGCTTATTTACTGTAACATTTTACGCCAATAACTAATGGCGTAAATTTGAAGCGCGAAAGTTTATTTACTGTGACATTTTATGCCAATAACTATTAAAATAAAGTTACTAAGGCCTAGTTTATACGTCGAATTTCAGTCGAATTTAATGCGTCGAATTTCAGTCAAGTCAATAATATCCGACGAAAATTCGACGTATAAATTGATTAAATCCGACGGGATGCATTAAATGCGACGCTGTCGAATTTTGCGACATGATCAGTCGTGTAATGCGACCGAAATGCGACACTGATTTATACGTCGAATTTCCGTCGCATCGAATAAAATGAATAAACTATTTAAATTAGATTGTTATCCACAACTGTATCCTAAAATCAATAACATCACACTTCGTGGACTCCACGAAGTGTGATCAATATGGTGGACAAACAACATCCATGTTCTAATTGCGAAAAATCGACTAAGTATCGTCGTATATTACATGTAAAACGTACGTTTTAAATCGTACATCATGTTCTATGGCTGTAACAGACGAAGAAATTGAGGGAAGGATTCCAAAAGTAAGCGTTGCTTACTGCAACAATTACTGCACCGAAATATCTTCCATATCAATGATTTTCTCTTTCATACTATATGCTCTTCCGTCAATGGAAAATAACTAGACACATAATCCTGCCATAAATGTGTAACCATTACTTCACAAACCTCAATGACAATCTTATGAATTGTTTCGCATCTACGCCAACCGGGGAGACGCTACTTTGTTTGAAGCAAATCACATTGAAATACCCAAATCTGTTTTCTCTTTCTGCACTAATACTTTATTTTGTAAATAGTCAACTATATAAATCAAGCAAAATTACAGCTATTACAACAACTCAGATATACTGATAATTGAAGGTTGCAGCAAGACTGACTTACAATTCGTGAGGCATAAGGGACCGCTCATTATTTATTGTACAGGGGGGGACTGAGGAGAAACTCTACAGTTGTAATATTTTTTCGTTGCACCCCTCTTAAGACAAGTAAAATTTTCAAAGCCCCCCCCAGCAGGCAAATCAAGAACATAAATTTTGCCCCCCCCCCTCTAGCTCTTTATCTTTATTTAGAGAAACAAAAACTCTAGCTGTTTATTTTAGAGAAAGAAAAATAGGTAATGGGGACCAATAGACATTCCCATTATAGACTAATTTTTATCTTAGCAAAAAAAGTATATTCCCGGGAAGGGCATACTAAAATTACTAAAATTCCAAAGTTTGGTTGCAAAATGTTGTCAAATATGTAGAAAATATAGCCTTCCAAAGTTTGCAAATTTTGTATTCTTTTGTATAATTGCAATTTTCGCATGCAATACAAAAGTGTACAAAATTTGCAAACTTTGCAAGGCTAAATTTTCCGTATTTTGCAACAATTCGCAACCAAACTTTGCAATAATTTACTTATTTTAGTATGTTCTTTCTAGCTGTGGTAATTTATTTGCAGCAAGGCCGGATTTTGAGGGAAGTGTGGAGAAGTGCGCACCTCCCCAGAGATCGTTTTGCACCTCCCCTGAGAATTTTTCCACCTCTCTTGAAAGGTCATGCACTTCCCCTTGGGAAAGTTTCAATGATGGAACAAAGTGAAAATGTGATGGTTGCTTAGGATCTAAACTTTGTGACGTAAGAAAGTTTTCTCTGTAAAATTGAAACAGTGATAGCCATGTCAAGCACCCTTTTAATGCAATGCTTTGAAAGAAACAGTGTAGCAATTGTAATGAAGGGCAAGATTGGAGTCATACATTCATAATTCATTAATACACTGGTACATATTATGTACCCTACATGCATACCTCACCTGGTTGATATTGGCCTGTTCTACAATAAGCCCTAACTTTCCATGGGAGTTGTGAGCTAGACCGCTGCACCTCTCCTAAAATTTTTGTCCACCTCCCCCACTATTTTCACCAAAATCCGGCCTTGATTTGCATCTCTTTGCCTAGTTCTAAAATTAGTCTATAATGGGAATTGTCTATTTACATGAACACAAGAGACTTTTTATTTGACTTCCATTTATGAATATTAAAGTCTATAAATATTGTTATTTGTTGTTAAGTTGTTTTGTGATACATTTTTAAAACTACTGTTTTTTCAAACTGGTAAATATTTTCAAAGCCCCCCTTCGTTCGTCTCTCTGTATTTTTTCAAAGCCCCCCCTTTCAGGTTTTGAAAAATTTGAAGGCCCCCCCAGTTTCTCCTCAATCCCCCCCTGTACAATAAATAATGAGCGGTCCCTAATCTGAGTATCCTTGCCCACAGGCGGCCCAGACGTGTATTAGTGTATAGTAAATATATCATTATAGCATATACTACACAGTAAAATTTGTAATGAATTTTATATTTTAAAATCATATTTACTTGCCTACTTTGATTGTATGTGATCGTCTTTTATTTCTGAGCGACTTTCCATTCGATGCCTGCGACTGTCTTCATAGGTGATAGTATTGAAAGCAAAGGCTAACGATTCCAGTTCTCAAACAGCCGACACGAACAATTCAAATCGAAAAATATCCCCTTCAAATTGCTTTCTTCACGGTAAAACTTCGCCAGCGTATAGAATAAACACCCATCTTCGAATATACAAAGCAATATTAACACGTCCTATAATTTTTGCAATGGATTTTTAGCGAAATGTTTCGAGACTAAAATTCTATGGAACTTAGAAAGCCCGATAATTACTACGGCGCCTGCTTGGCCACCTAGCCTCCTTTACCGTTTGGATTTTCAGGGGGGGGGATCGAATAAAAAATACCGACTGTTTACAATATTTGAAATCTGATATTGTAATTTATCAACAACAAAACTCTTTTCGATCGTATACAGCAACAACAGCCAGCGAATCAATGCCGCGATAGCGACGGTTTACTATATTTGAATCTGATATTGTAATTTGCAAAAGCTATCTTTCTATCTTATACTATACGATCGATCGATCGAAAGAGTTTTTGTTGTTGATAAATTACAATATCAGATTTCAAATA
>CACRXK020007223.1:2786-23307 GCA_902702795.2 Paramuricea clavata
GGGAACTTTTTACTCGCGCCTCGGAACTTGTTACCCGCGCCATGTTCGCTGGACCCGCGCCATTTTCGCTGGACCCGCGCCATGATCTATTGACTCGCGGCCCGCGCCATTTAGACTATCCCTTACCCGGGGGTAACCCCCGGGACAAAATTATTCAAACAATTCCCTACCCCCGGGATTAGTTTTTTTGCATTGTCCCGGGGGTTGCCCGGGGGGAGGATGGTAACAGAAGGAATTGGTTCACGCATAATGGCTGTACTGTAAAGGCCAATCTACAGGATAAGAATCGTATATGACTAGTCGTATTGTGTAGATGGGCCTGAACACTATTTGTGCAGAAGTACTTAGTAAGTAAGTTGTACAAAAATTGTCAGAAAGGCACTTTCACACTCAATTTATTAGATATTAGCATGTATTTCAGCCCTGGTCAACGACCAGGCTATAAAATGCATTCAGAATTATGTCAAACTGATCATATAATTAAATTATTAAAAATGTCATACAGTATATGAATCAGGCAATTCATAAATTATTAAATACTGATTAATACTGGTTAACTGGTATAAATACTATAATTTTTAAGCTGCAAAAAATGCTTAGAATATTGTGGGGGTTTTCTAACCAAAATTGCATAGAGAATTTTGATTAATTATCTTTTTACCTTATTTAACAGATTAGTATTTACAGTATATAAATTAATAAAATTATTAAATATACTGACAGTGACAGACTCCATCCAAACATTCCAACTGTTCACTCTTTTTGCGTTTAAAAATATGCAGAATATAACGCCTTCAAACGTGATTTTCTTAAGTTAATTGATGTCTGTTAGTTTAAGTTTGAAGCTCGCAGAGTTTCCACAGAAAGAGACGATATTTGACCGAATAATTGTAGAATTTTTAGTCAAAATAGCCGCCATCTTGAATGTATTTAGTACCGGGTAATTGATCTCGGAACTTGTTACCCGCGCCTCGGAACTTTTTACTCGCGCCTCGGAACTTGTTACCCGCGCCATGTTCGCTGGACCCGCGCCATTTTCGCTGGACCCGCGCCATGATCTATTGACTCGCGACCCGCGCCATTTAGACTATCCCTGCAGGAATGCCCAAGCGATACAACGATTCCGAAATTTTTGACCAATATTCTTCAAATGTTACGTTATCTATTTGAAGTGTGACTGCATGTGCGTAAATCTCATTTCTGAACAGCTCGATTCTTACGATATCTGCTTCTTTACTATACAATCTGTAGCCAGAGGCTCCGTATCCCATCCTAACGCTGGAGGGGATAAAGATGCACAAATGTTCCGTAAAAGAAAGCTAAGTAATTTGATATCAAACGTTTTCGAGTCTGTTCGGTTGCCAGACGGAGGAAACAGTAAATCCATTTGCCGAGTAAGACTCGACGCTTGAAGTAATTCTTTATTGGCATTAAGAACTGCACGCAGGTTGGCTGGAGGAAGTATGGCATCAAAACACATTCTTAAGGCTTCAGTTCCCTTGTCCACCAAAAGAGTAGAAAACCGTAGAAAATTCGCCCTTTTTTGCGGATCGTTGGACGCCATGACACTGACGATACTATACAACAGAAATTTGACAAACGACACAGTTATTTATTTATGTCTCAAATAAAGGACAATATAACAGAGTTTATCTCGAACTGCCTAAAACGTAACCAGTAATTTTAATAACACAAGACGCAGAGATGACATACCTCTGTAAGCCGAAGACAAACTGGGGAAAGCAAAATACTGCTTCACCAGGCTTGTAAAGAGTACAACGATTTGGACTATAATACTAGATCCATTGAACAGTTAGGAACCTCTAGAAATGAACTTCTCAAATCTCTATCTTCATAGTGTATTTAAAATATAGCTTACTAACTCTTTGTATCCTTGTAATTATATATAGCATCATGTATCCTATAGTCTCATAATTTTTCTGGTACTGATATAATATATATCCATATACCAATAATATGTAAATACTGCACGCACACTATATATACTATTGTATTCTTTGTATTGTAATGTTTTGCAGGAACCATATGAAAAACACTTCTTGTGATGTTTGTTTCCTGAATAAATGTTATTATTATATGGAGAATGGTGTTTTACTGGAAACTAAAACACTCGTAGAACTCATACGTCACTACACCCGGAGCCAGGTGCGCGTATTTTCCGTATTTCACCCCTGCTAGTGACATATACGAAGTTCGAAAATTTTTGTTTGTTCGGATTTATGTTCTCGTGTCAAAAACAATCTCACTCGTTCGCTGCGCTCACTCGTGAGATATTGCTTTTGCCACTCGAACATAACATCCATATCTCTTCGTAACCGTCTAATATCCTCTATATATCATTCATTCAATATCACTAGAAACTTGCCCGACGTTTCTCTCTGTGTCCAGAGCGTATAACGAAAAGACACTCTTATACAGGGTGTATAAAAAAAAACGGCCCAGATTTGCAATTTGCTCTTAAATTCGCAAAACAGCTATTAGTATCCAGTTTTTTTATCTATATAGCTTCTTTGGGTACTTATAATGTAGAAAAATGGAAAAAATTTCTCGAACTCAAATTTTGTGAACTAGGGGGTGTGTCTTTTCCAACGAATTAAAATTGGTTTGCGCACGAAATTTAAAAGCTTTAATCATATTTTAAGTTAACAGATGGAAAGTTTGTTGGGTTTTTAATTACTCCACAAAATTTCAGACAATTTGCTTCAGTTTATGCCTTTAACCATTAGTTACCATTCACGCAAAAATAAATGCAAATTGGGTAAATGCATTAATTAAGCATGCGAAATTAAAGGCTAATTTCTTAGACGGAAAAGTGAATAGTTAAAGTGCTTAAACTACAGCAAATTGTCTGACATTTTGTACAGTAATTAAAAACCCAACAAATGTTCCATCTATCAACTCAAAATACGATTAAAGCTTTTAAATTTCGTGCGCAAGCCATTTTTAGTTTGTTAGAAAAGACCGCCCCCCCCCTGAGTTCGAGAAATTTTTTCCATTTTTATACATTATAAGTACCCAAAGAAGCTATATACATCAAAAACTGGATACTAATAGCCGTTTTGCGAATTTAAGAGCAAACTCCCATTTGGGCCGTTTTTTTTATACACTCTGTATATGATGCAAAGTCAAAGATTTAATGTTTTAAAAGGCTAATAAAGATTGGGGTTTTACCTTTTTGATGACATCGACTTTGTATAATTCCAAGCACATGCAAATAATCAAATACGAGCCAGTTATATAAATTACCGATCACATCACATTTTTCCAGCTTTGTGTTAATATTATTAAAGCAGTATATAATTACATAATAACAGAAAAAGCAACTAATCATTAAAAGTTCACTGATACACTCTAAAACATTCTGGTTAAAATGTTCCTGTAACAATACGAATTGTACACCAAAAATCGCTTGTGTCTTGCTAAACAGTAAGCTAAAAAATAGGTACGCGACGCGTACATGTATCTGCGAAAAAACTTGATTCACATTTCCATCACTTATTATAATAAATATAATAGCAAATAAGATTTTAAAGTCAAACATAGTACAAATCTAACAAGGCTGTAGACAGCACAGAGGGCAGCAGGGGCAACTCACCCCCCCCCCCGGGGAAATTTAACTAATTTTATGTGATTATGATTGTAACTCGGATAATTATGCAGTCAAAAAATAAAAATTTCATGCAAACAATATTCGCAGTGTCTATTTAGTAAACTGTCACTTGTCAATCCATACCCATTTTGAAAACTTTATTGTAATCATATGAAGCAAAAGTTCTGTCACTTGTTGTTCACACTTGCCAACGTTAACTGTTGAGTAACATACACAAACTATTTGAGTAACATGCACAAACTATTTGAGGAACATGCAATTAATACTGTAGCAAAGAGTCGATCATATATCGAAGACCACTGAATAGTAGAGAATGTTTTAAAGGTCATGAATGAAGTATATAATTAAATTCCAATCCTGTGCACAGTTAATGATATACCACACTGTTCGGTTTAACACAACATATCCGAAAAAAACAATTTTTGTTGTGGGAGAATATCGGTTTGAGTAGAAGGCATCACAAGTTCAGTTTTGTACATATTGTGTGCCATTGATCTGACCGTCCATATAATATATGATTATTGTAGCTGTTAAGTTATTATAGTATCCATACCATTGATACTTGAATTTAGGTAAGATTGTCTTGCAAGTGGGTTGTTCTGACAAAATTATCTAGCCAAAATCTAGTACATTTATTAATCATTCTTGCTAATCTCTAGACAAAAACATTTATGTTAGAAAGCAAAATAACAATGCAATATTAAAGGAGGGAGGGTGGGGATTCTTTTATTAGTATTTGAAAATGTTTGTAAAAATTTTGTTTAATTATAAACTCTATTAAATGTGTAAAACCAAAATGTATAAGTATTGTAAACTGATAACATCTTTAACCTCCAACACTACATTTGATGACAGCTTAGTTGGACTGTTGTTTTGAACAGAGTTTATACAGAAATACACGACCAGGATTTAATTCAATATCTCCCGAGACCATTAGTTTCCTTTGGTATTGTTCATTGGCAATATTGCCTGCTATGTTTTGACTGTTTAAAATATTAGAGAAGTCACAGAAGGATTGTTTCACTGTATAAATCTTTTTGTGAACTATGTTGACAAATGGCTTAAAATATCCTCGAAAATATCCAATATTTTATACAGTGTAATATATTAATAAAAAAATTCCAAAGTGCATTTCATGTACACAGTCTCTACGCCGAAGATACGACAATATTAACTATAGATAGTATAGTAATTTGCCGAACTCATGTATTATTAAAATATGTGGGATATATATTTGCACAAATTTGGTATTTAAATCTTTAATATATGGTATTTGACTACTTACCAGATGAGGATAAGATTCCATGTTGATAAATAACTTCGGAATAATATCGCAAGTAGAGAAAACAAGACAGCCAATTCAAGATATTAAACTTGATAAAAATATCAAGATATTTTTGAAAGAATAACACGATTTATACACGAGGCCTGACGAGCAGTGCTCTCATAATCAAATTTTCGAATTCCTTAGAAAAAGCTCGAAAATTCCTCACATTTCCTTAAAATTCCTTAAATTGGTAAAATTACTACAAGGCATGATCACAGAGTTGCAAAAAGTGTTTTTTTCACCTGATTTACCTGAATTTTTCGAACTGAACGTTCTTTAAAACCGTATTTTTTGAAAATTTGAAGTTTCTAGACCGTCGGAAATGGCATTTTTTGAGTCTTCATACCCAATATTTTAGTATTGCCTAACAATGAAGATAAGTATTGCTACTTTCAGTTTATAATGGGAAACTGAGAAAATTTTGGAAATTTCGAGTCTCCAGATCGTCAGAAAGGGTATTTCGCAATTGTCTCCCTGCCACAACACGTCTCAACGTCTTTAGTTTGTTTGATTGTTAACTCCAATTCAGATTAGAGAGTTCACTTTTTTATGCCATGAGAATTACCTGAATTTACCTGAAAATCTACAGGATATCTACCTGAAATTGTTCATGAGCAATATTAGGGGTGTTGCACCCTCCCTCCCCACTCCCCCGGTCGCTAGGGCCCTGAGAACTTAGAAAATCTGTAGATTTCTGAAGAAACAGCATACACTGACATTTAACTTTTGAGAATTTTAATGGAAAGACAGCCACATGTACATTTACGACATAGAGAACATACGAATATATGTCATTATGTGCATATAGTGTTGCTACTTTCAGGTTTAAATCTCATTTGCGTGGCGTGGTTATTCTCCGTCAAACGTTTTTAGTCCAGGATAAAATGTTTCGGAAATTCCTTAAAAAAATCCTCAAAAACCTAAATTCCTTAAAAAAATCCTTAAAACACTTCCAAATTCCTATTTTTAAGGATAATTCCTTAAAAGTGAGAGCACTGCTGACGAGGTTAAAGTATGCCCGTTCGCAGGTTAGATGCGGGCACGATGTAAACAATTGATGTAAACTGATCGCTGATTGGCTTAAATTGGCATAAATTGGCTGAATTATATAAGCCCATCGCTGAATGGCTAGTGATACGGTACGGTACGTTTGCGATAGCAATATATCTGCTTCGCAGATACAAAAAAGGACAACATCAACATTTATTTCATTTTATCACATACATATGTCGATCGTTACAGTATAAATTAAATTCATTGATTTTGAATTCAAATGGCATATATTAATTTTCAACAGTACTAGCTTTGCACCTAATTCCCATGCAATGGTGGCAATGGGCAATCGTCGACCGGCAATTTTTATCAGTCGGACTGTATTTTTAGCTTCGAATTCTTGCTATGTAAAATTGTGGCCGAAAGGGCGAATGGAACTCTCAAGCCAATTCCGATACGAAGTCTATCTCTTATATTTATAATTATCTGTCTGGCTTTCAAAAAAGCCTAGTTCACTGCTGCGTCACAGAGAAAAAAACCCCGTAATATGTAGTTTTTATTCCGCATATCTCGCGACCATGTTCTTGGCAAGTGCTCTAAAGAGAGGCATTCACCCCCTGGAACATTAAATTTAAATATGTTTTCAAGGGGGGTTTGACGGCTTCTCTTTACGGCCGGCCTGAGAACGGAACTCTGTGGCTCAGTGCTGAAACTGATTTCTACCGGCATTATTAATATTTGCAAGTCGGAATGAAAGCATGCTTTACGCAATAATTATTCCGCCAATAATTCCCCTTCGGTATATCATTCGATAATTTTTAACAAATTAAATTATTTTGCTGTTCCGTGTTCCAGAGACAATGCAGAGTGATGCTGTTCCGGTGTTCCCATGCTTTTACTAATAGCCGGAAATTCCTCGTCTCGCAGCAGTGATTTTAAAACGTGAAAAAATGTGCGAAAATACTTAGTCTAGTTTTCACACCGAAATTAATGAAAGTTTAAAAAAGAGGAGAACTTAATGACAGTTAATTTGTGGTCAAATTAAAAGGCCATGCAACCGATTGATTGAATATTTATCATTTATAGACCCTCCGCTCGGGGGATTCGGCGTAATATTTCCCGAAGTGATGATATTTTCCGAGGGGCTTTGCCCCGAGGAAAATATCATCACTGAGGGAAATATCGCCGAATCCCCCGAGCGGAGGGTCTATAAATGATATATTATACCGAAAGTTAAAGAACTCACTAAGAGTCTATCAAGTTCAGAATAAACTTTAAAACTTGCTGAATATTAATAACTACGCGAATACAATTTTTAATTTCTTATCTATACCTGAGTTTTTGACGTTTTCTCCTTAAAATATTTGAGCAAGTATCCTTTGGATCGTTGAAAGTAACATACGTGTTGAAATATTTGGTTTACTTAATATTAAAATCTTCTGTAGTTCTGTACGAAATAAATACAAACATGCAACAGCTCGAGAACGCCATATTGTTTCAGAATTCAGAGCGTGGTGTCCACGCGTCGCGCGTGAGCGTGGGATACTATAATATCCCACGGTGGATCTGCCGTGGGATATTATAGTATCCCACGCTGGATTGCGAAATCATGAATTTGAGTGAAATACCATAAAAAATCACACTACCACGTGGTACAAATGCTGTTTTTTCATTGGACAATTTGAATTTGAGGTATAATATTATGAGTTATTTCTCGTTCTCCCAAGGTATATATTATACATGCACTATAGCTGGAAATAGCCCCAACTGAATTACAATTAATGCAATTAGGTAGTGATCAAATGTATTTATATGTCTCCAGCATTTTCTCTTTGGCATGCTTTGTGGACAATCAATGTTTAAATTTAACTGTTTGTATCAGTCAAAAATCACGCACCTGTTAATTCAGCATGAAAGCAACCCGACCTTATATTTAACAGGGTTTTAACGTACGCTTTTTCTTGTATAAAATATCTCAAAAACACAATATATACCGACAACAACAGAAATATGAAAGATTCAACTTCAATTTTATTGCCATTATCGCAAGCTCAATTTCATTGCCCTTTATCGATAAAATGGCGATCGAGATGTATGGAAACCGATAACATTTTCAAATTCAAAGACGTTTGAACAACTAAATGTTTTTAGCAAATATTATTAATTAAACATAATAATCTTGTGCTATATGTTCTTGTTGGTCAAGTATTGATGTTATGTTTTAATACTTCCGTGAAACTCATGAAGCATCATTTTATATTATTTTAAAGTACGTGTACTTTAGATAGGGAAGCTAATGATGCATCCTACCATCCTACATTATAATAGAAATTCGACATTCTCATAGATATGTCACGGAGTTCTTTCAACGATCCCAGTTGAAGGATTCAAATAATAAAATGACCCCCACAATCATAATTTGAGTCAAACTAGAACGTATATATCAGTTGAGTAAAAAGGTGGCAGATTGTGGTCAACCAATAGTTATCTGGGTATAAGAAAATGATATCAATTTTTCTGAATGTATTTGGTACTCTTTATAGGCAAATACATATAGAAAAATGAGAAATATACGTAGTCTCATTTTCTTTGTCATATAAAGTGCCAACAAGCAGGTGACGTCTTGCATTTCCGGCCACTGAAACCTACACTAAGTAAGGCGATTAAATTCACAGAAATGAACGACAGTAAGGTCAACTAATATCAAGTTTCCATCAATAGTCGTTTGGTTTGCTCTAAAAATCTACTTTAGATAGAGAAGGAAGAGATGCAACTTACCAGACGCGCTTTAAGGTATACAAGCAATTATTCAAAATAACAAAACATCGAGACTCGTTGAAATAGCTTCAGTTTTCTTTTCTGGATCACTGTACAATGACATGAGTTAACCACAGTTGACACTGATCATAATACCATTTGCATGCCGACACAGAAACCTCATCTAAACTGAATTTTAACGGCTGTATAAGACCATTAAGAATATGCTTGCGTGCACGATTCTTTAATTAAGCAATTAATATGATAAGCTTTGCCAAGCCGCAATCCATAATTTCTAAAGCTCAGTGGGGTAATTTCATATAAAGACCGTATATCAATTCGTATTCAAATCAGTTTACTTTCTTGAAGAATAATCTTTCATATACTCATAATTTTCCTGGAATTGCTGCGGTTTGAAGTCAATATGCCAATTCCCATTTCATGTCATATGTGATGTTTACATTTAAAGACCATGTAAAGTCCGTAATGTAAACAAACGCTTTGTTTACATTTTGAACTCAGTGCTACAGTTGTAAAATATGATTAGATATATATTACACTGAATTTTTAAGACTCTCCTGGTTCCCTATGCTTGTAAATGAATACAGACTAGAGATTCAATTCAAGAAAGTTCAAAAGATACGATTAATAACATTCCAACGGTCGGGTCCCGACCATTGGAATGTAAGCCTGCGCAGAACGTATGCGCAGAACGGATTTTACATGGTCTTTAAATCGCTTTTTTCTTTCATTTAGCGAGTTCCAATTATTAATGCTAAGTGAAATATTCTGTTTTTGATGAATTTCCGCCAATATCAAATAAAACTGCGTAGCTCTTGTTGCTGCTACAGCGACAACAATTTTGAAATTTTGCAAGGAAACTTTTGAGGTTTTCACATGGTCACTTATGCTCTATATAGAATATCGAGTACTTTGGACTGAAAGTTAAAGGATTAGTGTCACATCAGGAATTTGCGGGCTCAAACTCCTGCTGGCGGCCATTTTTCGGGACAAATACATTAGATGATCTGGAAAGTTTTTACAATCCGACATATATTTAAACCATCCTTTTATAATCCTTGCTCTTTTATAGTCTGATTTTTATCAGTTTTGTTGTATTTGAGTAAAATGTAAACAATAACAAAAGCCCGCAATGCATGACCCTGACACTAATTCTTAAAAGGACTTTTGTGACTTTTATAATTCCCAATATAATATTACCTGACACACTGTTACCACATTCATATTGCATTTATTATTAAAGTTATTAATCCATGCACCAGCATGAGTTTATACAACATTAATTTGCTGGCAGCTATTTTGACGGTATTCTCCATGTGTCTTGTATATTGTTTTTCATTTTAGTAGCCTAGTATTAATGCAAACCATAAGTAATATGGATGGCGTTTAGAAAACGTCTTGCAGAACTTTCACAGAAATACTTATAGCAATATTAAAGCAACTTCTTATAAGCAAACATTATGGTAACTGAAAACATGCGATTGATCATGAATCTTATAGTCGTGCAAACTGATTGTCAAAAAATAAATCAAAATCTGTGTAAATAAAAATCTATGTAAATAAAAGTACAAATTAGTCAAACTGTCAAAATATGAGAGCGAAACTTGTTGTACATCCGTGCAAATTCCAAAATTTCCCTAATAATTTCTCCAAAAGTGCAGAAGTTTTCGGGTATATATTTTGTGGCTATCGTGAACTGTTCGTGATGCGAAATCTGCCGGATGGCAAACATATAGCCAGTGGCTTCACCCTGCGACTAATTAAGTTCCATATCCCTAATTTATAATTCGCAATCGGGCCGGGCCCCGTATGCTAGGAAACGGGAATAAACGTGGAAAAACAAGAGAAATCTGCCTACTTGCTGAAAGACCAAATTTAAC
The DNA here is from genome assembly GCA_902702795.2 of Paramuricea clavata. NCBI lineage: Eukaryota > Metazoa > Cnidaria > Anthozoa > Malacalcyonacea > Plexauridae > Paramuricea > Paramuricea clavata. Next base: position 13,396 of record CACRXK020007223.1, read on the forward strand.
AACTACTTTGTTATAGAATATAGGATATATTAATTTATAGCGATTTTGGTGTGTATTCTAAAAGTTTGTCCCAACAACGAAAGCTAAAACGAGACTGCTATAAAACGACAGCTCCTTCTCCAGTTTTCGGTGTGGAAATGTGAAAACATGACAACGTAGCAATGGTGCATGTTTATCCATGCAGAGGTGAAAATAATATTTTATTAAGATTTTAATGTTGATACACAAGCTTACTTCCGTGAAAAAGGAATGGAAGGAAAGTTATATTTCCATATCTTGGTATTAATATGAAAGAAAAGAATTTCGAATTCATGAATAAGGCAGTGGCGCAACGTTATATGAAGGGGGGCCCCGGTTCAAAATTTTCGAAGGCTCCCTAGTAGAAGTGCCAAAGGCACGAGTCAAGCGCCGTATATATGCACGAGTTTTCTAGGGTCCAGGGCATGCTCACCCAATTTTTGAATCTAGACTCTCTGAAATGCCATTTCCCGGACTTTGGGGAGAGATTTTACAGAATTCGGATGGTCAGAAAACGACATTGTAACATATCAGAGGCCCTCGCCAATGTTTTTGCTCTACAGCCTGAGCCTGGGGGGGGGGGGCATTTGGCCCATTGGGGTTGGGGGCCCCCGGGTTCGCCCGATCCGCGCCCATAGTGGTTACGCCACTGGAATAAGGACTATTAATTAAAAAAATTAGTCTGCAGCCATACTTGAAATATACGTGCTACACCGTCGGGCACTGAGGGTTCATATACTATTGCTCCGCTCACTAATCTATAATGGCCATATTTCCGTATGACGATGCACTACAAATTTAATTGTCGTGTTGCCTTACTTGCCTGCATATTCGGAGAGAGTCTTGCTGTTTCCAGGTATATATTGATTAGAAAGGAATCGGGTTCCTCCTTCTTAAAACTCATGATCAAACTTTGACTTGGTTCAAGTCCGTCTCAGGAGAAAAGTAGGGAGAGACGGACTTGGAACATTTGCAGCATTTTGAATGTTCCTTTAAAAAATTGGCGCGAAAATTTGTTGTTGTTCTCAACTCGCGAGCCACGACTCCGTAGGAAAAATCCGACGGTAAAATTTGGCGCGCTTTCAGGATATCGAAGTCCGACTCTTCCTACTGTTCTCTCATATTTTCGCGCCTTTTTTGACCGCTCGCGTCCATCGCTATTTAGTTGCTGGGGCACCTGTGCCAGCAACTATAGGTTTCGGGTGAAATTGTTCTCCTTCTCCATGGATAGTCGCAAAATGGAAATTCCCACTGATCTATATACGAAGCAATACGTGCATAGATTTTCGCTATTTTAACTGTCTTAAAGTCTTCGTAAGTGTATAAAGTGAACGTCAAATTGTTCTTTCAATCACGTTTTTTCTTCTGGGGGCTTTTTGAAAGAAATCCAACAAGAATATACATAATTATGTCGACGTTTCACTATCGAGGAGTGGAGTAGATTTCGAGGTGGATTAACTGACAATAACTGTGTTATTTATTCGTCGAACCATTATTTCTGAACATTTACATGTATATTTTTGTTTTGTGAAGTTTTACAAATCGTGTTTGTTTACATGTATTGGAACTGTCATATTTGCATGCTAGCTCTATTTTCAAGCTCAAATGTTGGCTGTTTTTAAGTGACACACGAGGTACGTGACACACAATCTTGGATTGGTATTTCTTAGATAGATAGATGTTTTTAATTGATAAACCTTGCAGCCATTGGCTGTATTATGTTAACATTACACAAGGTCCACTTATTATTCTGGTTATAGGACTGAACTATTAGCTTGAAAACTCTCATGTTCATGTTGTAAACTACATGATGTATTCATGATTTTTACTTGCAACTCATTTGCTTATTTAATAGATTGCAAACAGGGGTCCCCTTGTTAAAAATTTCATGTCAATTTGGGAAGATTAACATCGCAATATTTTTGCAGATTGCAAAATTTATAATCTATCAGTAATCTGTACCTTACTATGATCTAACCATTTGATGATATTTATGTGGCTCTAACATGTAATAGCTTCAATATTTTGGAGTGTATTATTTGAAGTTAAAAATCACCAATTGAAGAATTGCTAGAACCAAAAGTGAATACTGGAACTATGCCTGGTTACCCCACGTCTTGTCATCCCCCCCCCCTTCTTTGAGGGCCCTCTTTGTTAGCGATTCAGTTCTACACCACTGACTGCTAATATAAAGTTATGTAAAATTTTAATGCCAATAGCTCAGGGAGTGCAGTGCTGTGGGAAGCTCTTTTTGATTGGGGAACTGAAAGCAATAGCCAAAGGCCCAAGGAAATTTTTAGAGTCTCTGAAATGCCATTTCCTGAACTTTGGGAAAGATTTGACAGAATTCCGATGGTCAGAAAACAGCATTTTAGTATGTCGAAATTTACAATTTCAAACAGCCCCCCCCCCCTCCCCTGGGTGTTACGGCCCTGGGGTGAAATATGACCACTGTCTATCGCATGCATCAGTTAGGTGCAAAAAGCTAAATTCCGCACCAATAATCAATATATGCGATTGTCCATATCATATAACCCTTTAAGTGGCAAGGTACCCTCATGTGACCTACCTTATTATTTTACTGTGTCTAATGCCAAGGATTTTACTCATCAGGGAGAGAGTGCTGTCACTCAATGGGTTAATTTACAAACGACTCCTTAGTCCTTAACTGTCTGATAAACAATTTTTGTGTTTTAAAATTTGTTATAAACAAGTTAAAATAAAAATATACAAATCTGTATTTATCCTCAAATATGAATAAGGGGTTATTATAGCCCAAGGCCCAAGTATGAACACTTGTGCCACAGTGCCAGCATAAAATGGGCTATTCCAGCTTTCAATTCTGCTGGAATGAGGTGATAAATTTTTAGCTTTGGAATTCCTCAGGGATAAGCAAATATTTTCTGTGTGGAATTCTTTGGGGGTAATCCGGTAATGGATATTTTGAATGAGATTTTCTCAGGGGTCAAATGTAAAAATTGAAATTCTTCCAGGGTCTCTCTTCATGGGTATTAACAGGAATTCTTCAGTGGATCTCTTTTATGACCTGTAGGAATTCTTCAGTTCAGCGATATGATGAACTCTTGTGCAACGGACCTGATTGTGAGATTCCACTTCATTGAAAGGACGACCTTAGGGACGGACCATTAGAAAAGTGATGGGGGGGGGGGGCAAAACCAAAAAAAATTTATTCCCAGGAAAAAATTAGGGGGAAAAAATCTTCCCAGGCATAGTGCAAAAAAAATTCCTTTCTTGGAAGATAGGCCTATAAATTTTAATAAAAAAATATATTTCCAGCCATCAAGTGAGAAAAAAAATTTCTATAGGTGTACAAAAAAAATATTGCCTCTTAGAAAATCCCCCCCCCCCATCACTTTTCTAATGGTCCGTCCCTTAGTTAATTAAATTTGCTGTATACATTATGTCGCAACGTGTCACTATTTAATAAACTTATGTACAATTACAAATCAAGCCCACAAATCGTTGAATATACTCTTACCGCTCGTTGCAAATCACGCAGGCGCCTATTTAAAAAGCCCCAGCAACTTAACGCTCGAGAGAGCGTCTTGTTCCATCAAATTTCATCCCCTTGAGAGACGGACCTGAACCAAGTCTAGATCAAACTGTGAAACTGATATAGTCGCCTGAAGTCTCATTGCCTATTGCTCAAAAGGGCCTTTTAATTTCACTATTAATCTGGGGGATTGCCCACTCCTAGAAATCGGACACCCCCCCCCCCCGTCATATTAGTTTTGACACCAGAAAAATGCAGTTCCGAATTGTTTCCAAGAAATGTAATTTAAGGAAGATATTCAAGATCAAACTTGAAGCAACTGAATGCATTAAATGGCGACAGATACATGCAGCAACCTCTCGCATTTTCAAACTGAACAACTATATCGTCCCCAATCATTATATAATTATTAAACACAATCACGCGAGGGCGACTTTGAAATGAAATCTTTGGAAAAGTGCTGCTCTTGGTTTTAAATTTTCCCCGGGTTGACATCCGGATATATGCTATCGGATTACTCCAGCAAAAATAAAAAATCACATGTGGATAATCAACTGGTAAGAAAATTAGTTAAATTACAAAGATACTCTCCCTTCCACCTCGGTCCTCCTGAGCAAACCTCTATTAACGACATTTTTCCATTTGAAAGAAAATGTTTTGCCTTTGGCCTAAAAAAGACACTGTTGCTCAAAACGTTCCGGAATTTATCAAAAGAGACTTGGCAAGATATAACTTTCATGTTCAATACGAAAAGGCATTGACAAAAGAACGAAATCGCTCTGCAAAGTGAGCTTATGTTGACAGATTGGAACATCTCTTCTGATTATGAATATATATATCCTGGCTTCAAAAATGGCTCATTCTTTTCAAACGGATGGTGTACGCAGTTCTACTTTCGAGATCATTTAATACACTTCTGCTATCTGCTATCGTTTTTTGGGGGGTACCTCATGTAAGACCCACAAACAGTTTGAGCAAATTATAAGGTATATCCAGCCTAGTTCCTGGCCTTCTCGCTTCCGCCTCGTTATTTTAGGGGGAAATCGCTAAGGTTTGCAGGTTGACCGGGATAAAGCTGTATTATTTGGATACTGGGGAGAGGCGAGAAGCGAGAAGGCCTAACAGGTAGGCAATTTGTCGACGTTGACCAAAAATAGCGGCTCATTTCTTCTTGAGTTGACATTTTCGCGTCGAAGAGCAAAAATATAGACTTTCGGAGAATATTTTAGCTGTTTACTATCAAATATGCTTGTGAAACAGTCGATAATCTCACTGAGGAAGGCCAACGGTTTCTGAAAAGCTAAAGTACGTCGAAATCAGCTTTGGAATAGACTATATTTTCACCGGGGAAACATGAACAAAATGGATATTTACATCAACACTAAATTTTGCTCGTGCCTACAGAGCTAGTTGGATTAAAACAGATGTTAAGAAGTAAGTGAAAATGTAAACTTTGTGAATTATACTTTCATTAAAATGTTTCAGAAGGTCTGCTAATGTCAAACTACACGTGTGACAGAGCTGTCAGTATACCCATATTTCAATGTTTATGTTGAAATGACCTATCTTCTTTGAGGTATAGCTTAAAATTTAGGGTATGCTCATCACTTGAAACTAGCTTTAAATCAAAGTTTTATCTATAGTCTTTTTATTAGAATTAAAATCATTCATGGGAAAAATGTGCCAAAGGGTTGAAATTGCCCTTGTATATGTATACTATTTTTGATATGTTTGGGTTAGTATTTTGAAAAGGTGTTCTGGAAGGAAAATAGGTCTTGAACAATACTGGTTGACCCTTAAATTATAACTAGTGTTATGTAAATCACAGAAAATTGAAAAAAGTCTGGTCCGTACACAATAGTTTGGATTCTATGAGGTCCCGAATGCGGCTTATTTCAATGTTTAATCTGTTTACCTGGAAAAACATAGAAAATTGAATAAGTCAAGAATTTGACTATGCTCATCATCCAAAACCAGGTTTTTCTAATTGCTTTTTCATCCAGGGTTTGTGGCAATACCAGTTATGCGACCATGAAAAATGCGCGCGGCACTTTTTTTGGACACTGAAGATGACAACATTTGATGTTGTTATATATTGCCATCCTCTTATCATAGTATAACTTAACTTATTTTAGTGAGTTTGTTAAAGAATTGTGCTCACTATATGCCTGTAGTATCTACGATTTATTTCATAGCATTAGATGATAAATTTAAGTTCTGTTTTCTTTTATTTTTAGGTGATAGTATCTGTTCACATGTGTGTTGGTATCAAATTTTGCACAAGATTAAATTATTATTTCACATTCCTTTATTGAAATATCCAAATAAATGGAATGTGACATCAAGCTGGAGGACTAAATACTGTTTCCAAACTTGTTTTTGTAAAAATAGAAAATAACAACTTACTATGTGTTGTTCTAATAAAAACTATGATTTTTGATATGCATATTTAATTTTTGAAATTACATTTCATTCTTTGTTAAAATGTGTACCAGGAATACTGAAATCTTTCAGATCAGCTAACAATACCTTTGTAACTTATATAGCCAAGTGTTCTATCTATTTCTGTTCAGATTAAACAAATGATGGGTAAAATATTAGATTAGATTTTTGCAAAAAAATGAGCTTGCCTGTTTTCAAAGCGTAAAAAGCAATAAAATAAAGCAAAAGTACTTATTTTCAATATAAAACCTTTGGAATGCATAGCTTAATGTTTTCCACTAAATATTACAAAGTTTTCGTTCATTAAAATGTTGTTTATCAGCTTTAAAACCAGATAAATCCACGAAGCACTCCTAATATATGTCGCCATATTGATTTTCTTCGCGCATGCTCAGACAAATTGCCCACCTGTTCGCCCGTGTTTTATAGCGCCCTGACTCGACCCAGTCTTTCGCGCGATCTATGTATTGTCGAGATTTTTGTCGAGATCTTGATTTGTGTCTGTCTGTTTGTCTGTTTGTAAAGATGATTTCCGGGAGGAATAATTAAGCTTCAGGAAGTTTTTTAAACGAGGGGGGCGGTCAAACCATACTTTATTTTGTATTGTGCTGATTTCTGCAAGCAGTTTTACGAGACCATACGAGTTTATATGTTGGAAACAGTTGGATTAATGGTAATTTGCAAACGATTGACATTCGACAATATCAAAGAATAATCAGGTAAGAATGGTTTTATTTCTTTCTGGTGATATACTTGAGCCATGAGGTATTTAATATAGGTATTCAGATCTGCGCAGTTTAGCATTCGATACAGAGGTATTGAAACATATGATTTCATGATGTCAATGTCTTATTTTATATACAAGGAGTCAAAATGTATTTTGAGTTTAATATTCGTTTGTGTGCATGGCGATGTGCATGCAAGGCGATGAGTTTATAGTGTTCATAATGTTAGATGTTTATAGCCATTGTGTATGCTTTCAGCACGCACGTTTTCAAAACAAATACGGACTGTTATAGCAACCCAGTGTAGGGATTGTTGTCTGTATATATTAACTTATCGGGTTACCAGCAGTTACATGTAAATAGCATATTAACCGACTTTTGTACAAGGTATGATGCTTGATGGCCTGTTTATATCTCTGAGACATGTCCTAATTCTGTTAACATAATATGAAATAATCCTACCGACCTATACTCATACATTCAGTGGCTGTGTCACTACATTTCTGGGTGTGCTATATTCTTCGATAATGCTCACAAATCCTTTCTTATTATATAGTTTTGCGGTTCTGAACTGAGTACAATGAATGAGTGGTGTCATCTGAAGCTGACATATATTAAATAAACAAAAATGTCAACAAATACATTTTGTCTCCCCATCAGATTGTTCGGTTGTTAATTTGCTATAGGGGTAGCCATGTAAATAATAATTGGAACAAAAACTGACTTAGTATTTCTATATACGACAATATACAGTATTCAGTAGCTAGCTGGCCATGATAACTGGTCATGCTATCCTAATAAACCTGCATCATTTGAATAATGCACCAGTCAATGTAAATCCCCTCCCTCCAACTGGGGAGGGGCGTGGGATTTAGCGGGGAAAGTGGTCAGTTTTGATTGTGAATATGTCCTCAATGATGGGGGACTTGGACGACATTCTCTCTTGCGGTAGACAATGCGGGCGAAAGCAGGGGAATGGAATCGGTTGTTAACATATATATCCTGTGTTGCTGTTTTTAGTCTTCTTTGTAGAGTACGGTACCCCTGTGCATTGACGACCCCAACGCATGTTGGGGCATGTATAAAAGAGTGTTCCGCCATCTTGTATTTAGTTTAGACAATATATTTTGCATCTTACACTGGGCTCGTTTATCTTCTGTTTCGGCACGTTACTACATGGTGGCAGCGGTGAAAAAATAGTAAAATGGCAGACAATACAACAGGGAATATGTCCCAAGTATCAAATATCCCGATTCCTGAGAAATTCGATGGGGGAAATGGCCAAAACAAGGCGACTTGTGGCCGAAGTGGATACGCCGGTTTGAACGCTACAGAATTGCCTCGGGGCTTAATAATAAATCGGATGCTGAACAAGTATCTACATTACTGTATGCGATGGGTGAATGCGCTGATGATATCTTGAAAACGCTACAAATTGACGAGGACAAAGCTTCGTACGAAGAAGTCAAGTCAGCACTCGAGAATCACTTTTCTGACAGAAGAAACGTACTTGTTGAGCGTGCTCGCTTCAACCGGAGGGTTCAACGCACTGGGGAGCCAGTGGATACATTCATCCAGGATCTCTACAAAATTGCAGCAGATTGTGAGTATGGAACATTAAAAAACGAATTGATTAGAGATAGAATTATTGTAGGGGTTGTAGACGATTCACTCTCAGACCGCCTACAGTCTAAGCCAAAACTGACTTTACAAGAAGCAGTACAGATTGCCCGTCAAGCAGAGGAACGAAAACATAACAGAGATGTAGTGAGAGGGGATGCCACAAAGTCTAGTGCTGTTTATTATGTCCGAAATGGGGCCCAAACCAAGGGGAGATATCACAAGCAAAATCCTCGTTCCCAAGAAACAAAGGGTCCCCATACACCACTTAAGAAATCAGGGGATAAATGTAATTGGTGTGGCCATGAGAGGCACGACCGTAAAGTTTGTCCAGCAAGGTCAGTTACCTGTAATAAATGTAAGAAAAAAGGCCACTAGCAAGCAGTTTATCAGAGCAAGCCAAGTTTTTCCAAGTCAGTTAACGAAGTTAAGAGCCTGGGGGAAGATCAGGTCCTGTTTCTCGGGGAGATCAATGGGGAAAGTAATGATTCCTGGACTGTACAAATAGGGGTGAATGGTCACAACACAAAGTTTAAACTAGACACAGGCGCATCAGTTTGTGTGCTAAGTGATTCAGTTCCATGGCTAGAGGGTAGTACGTTGGAAAAACCTCAACAAACCCTTAGAGGTCCAGGGGGATCCAAGCTCAAAGTTATGGGAACTTTCATGGCTACCATGAAATACCGTCAGAGTAAGGTCCAGGAACTGGTATATGTTATTCGGAATCAGCCTTGCTCCCTATTAAGCAAGAAAGTTTGTGTACAATTGGGTCTTGTCAAATTGAATGATGTAGGGGAAGTTATTCAGTCCCCCCCTGACTTCCGAAAGGATTGTTCGAAGGGTTGGGGAAGCTAAAAACGGAACACCATATAACACTGTGTGATGATGCCACCCAAGAAAGGTGCCCCATCCCCTGATACCCAAAGTCGAGGCAGAATTACAGTCTATGCTCAAGCAGAATGTTATTTCACCTGTGACTGTTCCTACTGAATGGTGCTCGGGTATGGTTTGCGTTCCAAAACCCAATGGTAAGGTCCGCATCTGTGTGGATTTAACCCAGTTAAATAAGGCGGTTAAGCGAGAAATACACCCAATGCCGTCTGTGGATGAGAGCCTTTCCAAGCTGGGCCAGGGGAAAGTTTTCAGCAAGCTTGATGCGAACAGTGGGTTCTGGCAGGTCCCACTAGACGAACAATCGAGACTTTTGACAACATTTATAACACCATTTGGTAGATTCTGTTTTAACAGGTTGCCATTTGGCATCTGCTCAGCTCCTGAGATATTTCAAAGGACTATGTCTGGTATCCTAAAAGGTCTTGATGGAACAATCTGTCAGATGGATGACGTCTTGATTGGTGGAAAAGATCAGGTCCAACATGACGAAAGAGTACGTGCAGCACTCCGACGTGTTCAGGATGCAGGTTTGACCCTGAATGAGAAGTGTGAGTTCAGTAAAGAGTCAATCAAGTTCCTGGCACACGTGATTGACGATCTGGGCATCCACATTGACCCAGACAAAACGACAGCCATTGCCAAGTTCCCAACACCTAAAAATGTCACCGAGCTTCAACGATTTTTAGGAATGGTAAATCA
>CACRXK020007224.1:0-23305 GCA_902702795.2 Paramuricea clavata
CCCCCCCCCCAAAACAATGTTGGTTCAGGTAAAGTGGATTTGCAACACATGTCACCTAAATACCAACATTGTATAAGGGGGGAGGGGGACAAAGTTTGAAAATTTAAGAAGTCTACTAATTTTTTTCCAGGATTGTACTCAAAATTCCTCAGCCAATGTTCAAAAATCCAACCAACCACGCACATGCAGTATCATGTTTCCCAAAAGGCGCCCCATCACCACCCAGGGAAACATAAAACTTGTATTCTTCCTCAAACCACACAAGTGTGTGACCACTACAACCACTTAAATAAAATTCTGCCAACTTTATCAACAATTCTGCCAAATTCCTATAACAACCATGTACTTTGTATTCCTCATCAAGACCTTCACAAAGTGTTTCATATACACTATACATAGATCCTACTGGTATAGACTTGATAAAAGGCATTAATTTGTTATATGGCACAAGCCTAGGGATGGGACAATTATTGACGGATAGCCGAACACGTTTTTTACCCTTACTTTGCATAGCAATCTTGTAGCTGGAATCTTTGTATATTTTTCTATACTTTTTTTTTCCAGCTACACCACCGCTATAATATACTGAAACACTGCGAATCATGTTTTCAGTGGAAGACTCAAATTCTCCTAACTTAGGCTTGTAAATACTAGGCATAACTGATTGATTAAACTTTTGATTAACCGACATTACATCTACTAAAATACTCTGACTACACTTAACCAATGCTGTGTCCACAATCCCTATTGCTCCCGGTACTTCTGTTTCTTCACTTCCACCATGAATTTTTTGAGCTGCAGCAAATGTTTCTTTTCTTCTCTGTCTCTGTACAGATAAACTAGATGAGAATTTCTTATTTTGAAACCTTGTAGGATGTTTCTTTCTACTCTCCACTGCTCTATCTGATAGAATGCTACACTGGGTAAACCTGGACTTCTCTGGCAAGCTATCAACCTCATCTTCCAAATTGGAAATCTACAGTACATATAAGTAATAAAAATAAGCTGTATATTCAATACACAACATATCATCTGCAGAAAAAACCTGTAAATGTAAATGCTCTGTGACTGTACCTATAAAATTATACATTACGACTGCTCATGTTGCATATTATAATGCCCTTTAAAACTATACAATAAGTAAACAAGAATATACTAATGAAGTCCATACCTTGGCATCCATGCGTCTCTTTCGTTCTTGTAAACCTCGTAATAGTTTATCTTTCCTCTGTAGCTCCATTTCTAACTGAGAAACTTCTGCTTGAGCGTCTCTAAGGTTTCTCTTTGTCATGAAACCCGCATTGCGCACTTCTTTGCACTTTTTCATATATTCCCCAACTTTAAAATGTGGCATCCCGTGCGTAGTTCATATGCCAAGTAAAAGTCTCTCAAATCACACGTTGGCATTCAAATATCAATAAACAAAAAAGGTGACAAAATATTGGTATTGAACCATCTCTCCACAAAGATTCGATGCAAATCAATAGACTATGTCAAAAATAAAACAAGGCAGAAAATGCCGTTTATATCAGGCACGCATTATTGCCTATATTTTGTAGATTTTCATCGATCAAAAGCAACGGCACTCGTCTGAGCAATGCTGCCATGCTGGATATCAAAATGAACGTTGAGAAAGACGCTTTACGGCGGCACACACCGAAACATAAACGAATCAAACCGATCATCTTACGAATGGCCAAAACATTGCTATCGAGCATGATTGCTATTTCGTACCTATTCTCCCAAAAACATGGCGCGGCCAAGATGGCGGAACATCACGAAAATGCCAGGCATTTTTGGCGCCATTCGTGCCCAGCGTGTTTTTTGGCCTGTAAGCATCTCTTTTCATTTGTAAAAGACGTAAGGCTATTGGCCAACAACCCATGAGAACGAGTAATCCAGGCTAAGTGATGTAAATGTCAAAACGGTGTATAGTTTCATGCATTTATGTGATCATATTGCAGATACATGGCATATGAAATAAGTGGTGATTGAAATTTATTTTGCTGAGCTTTCGATCCATTAAGTTGGATCGTCGGCAGTGCCTTAACTTAACGTTGATAATAAAAGAGTCTGGGCATTCCAAATTGTTTCAAATGTACATTTGATGGGTTTTTTTACGTTTTCAGAGAGTATAGCTGAAAAGGATTTATCGGGAGACGTTGATTCATGAGCAGAAAACGATTCAACGGGAGACCTTGATTCACGAGTGGAAAAAGATTCACGACCAGAATTGCACTGCATCTATAATGAAGCAGATGACGGAAGGTATGGTCTTCATAATAACAGACCAACTAGCCATACTATAAACCCTTTCCTACTTGTTTAATATGCTGTTTTGTTTGATTGTTTCGTAACTCTTTTAGAGCACCATTGTTTGTAAACTAGTGTTAGCCCCCAATTCAGTTAGAATAGATTATCAAACTTAAACTCTGCTGTACACCTCTCCCTTTGTTTTCTCTCATTCTTAGGTTCATGATATGTTGTGACAGTTGCGATGTCTGGTTCCATGGCAATTGTATTAACCTCACGGAGCAAGAGGCAGAACTACGGGAAAACTTTTATTGTAGAAATTGTACCACTCAGATGCTTTGCAACCTTTTGCAGCATGTTTTGACTTTTTAATGTTAAAAATGTTTAAAGTTCGCTTTTTTGAGGTTTCATGCATTTCGATGTAATTTTATATTATAAAAGTTGGTTTCATCTTAGCAAAAATTATTGCGTGACCTACTATCTATTGCCGTCAAGTTATCGACGCACGTCACACAATGATCAGGTAGCATCATAACGCGGGGTACGAGGCTGGTTATATTAATCGGCCCATAAAATGCATATCAAAGATATCATACTGGTCTCTCACTTTTAACACTAGAGGGTCACTAGCAATTTTAATATTGTTGTGTTTTACAGTTCAAAATAAAGGTATAAGACAGTATAATCTATGTTCATTTTGTGTATGTTATACCGTATTAAATTATAGCATAAATATGTAAAATGTTTAGTATTTTCTTCAAATCCAGTATCAAAATACCGATGATTAGATTTTATCTTTTGGATTATCGAATGATTATGTGTATCATGAGATTTTATAAGTAGGCCTTTTTATTAGCTTAAAAGACGCTGGGGGGGAGGGAATTCACGACAGGTAAGGAAATGACCACGGGACTTTGATTTCTTATGTTCCTCCACCCCCGGGAAATTCATTAAGATTGCATCCCCACCTTGGACAATCCCCGTGGTCAGCCTGGGGGTCGACCCCTCGGGGAAGCCGATGACAAGTGTATAAATCCTGAATGTTATTAGTTACTTCATCCGATAATTCGTTCCTGCTCTATAAGAGAAACTTCTTTTAAAAAAGTTAGTTCTTGGTTTAGGCAAAGATAGTTTAACATTATTGCTTCTTAGAGAATAATTACTATTTTCGCATCTCGTGAACAAATTCTTGCACATAATCGGGTAGTCTGTTAGTTAAAGCTTTAAACGTCATAATTATTTCTCTTTTCCTTAAAATATCTTCAATTGGCATCCAATTGAGACTTTCTAGTATTTGAGTGGAACGAACATCGTATGATTGTCCTATAATAACCCGAGCTGCTCTTCTTTGTAACTTAGAGAGTTTGTTAAGAATGGTATTAGATCCATTATTCCATATTGTTGAGCAATATGTCAGGTGAGGAGATACTAGAGCATTATACATTTTGATTAAAATGTGTAAAGGAACAAAGGACTTGGCTCTTCTTAGTATAATGCAATATTTTTTGAGATTTTTTTACATTGTGCGTCAATATGTATACCCCACTTTAATTGATCGTCGATGATAAAACCAAGAGATTTGTTGTTGGTGACCCATTTAATATTATTATCTCGTATGGCTAATGAAATCTCTGGGTTGTCTTCAAATTTAGTAAGATGATGTCTAGAGCCAATTATCATAAATTCCGTTTTGCTATCGTTTAGCGTGAGTTTGTTACATCTAAGCCAACTATGAACATTCTCAAGATCTCTTTTTTAAGTTTAGTCTCGATTTCATTGGCATCTAAGCCGGCACACGAAAGATTTGTGTCATCAGCAAACAAGTTGGCCTTGGTTGTTTCTAGACACTTAGGTAGATCGTTAATATACAAGAGGAATAGGATGGGGCCAAGGTTAGAACCTTGTTAGAACCTGACGTGCCCTGGTTAGAACCTGACGTGTATGATAAAGAGTTGCAGAACGCTCTTAAATTACTTCATGATGCTCCTATTGCAGCGGCTGCTACGGAAATATTGGACGACGAGAAATTGACGACCGTTCTGGACCTTGCTGGAACCTTTCAGCAGATAAAAACAACAGAAGACGCCAAGAAGATCGCAGCTTTAACGGCGAAGTGGTATGTGATTGGGCGTGCCAACGCGTCTTTTGAGGCTTTCGAAAATGGTCTTTCCGCTTTAGGAGTTCTTGATGCGATCAGAAGAAACCCAAGAGCCTTTGAGTCATCATTCTGTCATACCCCTTCAAATCTTACCATAGACAACCTTTGATAACCTATTTAAAGTTGTTGATAGTCCCGTTGGCTCAAACAAAGCTGTTACTGAGAGCTTGGTGCTTTCCCGCTGGCGAGATTATGTCCAAGATATTGAAGAGGGAGAAGAAGCTGTTGAACTCAATGATGTCCTTTTCTTCACAACAGGATGCAAAGTTTTGCCAGCCAGAAAGATTTATCCTACCATTGAATTTTTACATGATTTTGAAGAATGGGGAGAAAAGTCAAGGTTTCCTAAAAGCAATGCGTGTTCTGCTATTTTGCGTCTTCCAGTTGTACACAGCACCTATGATGAGTTCAAAGCAGACATGGACTTTGCAATTCAAAACGGACGAGGTTTTGGTTTGCCCTAATTGCCGATAAGTAACCTATAAAAAAAACTTGGTACTGGCAGTTAGTATATGCCACACTCTACAAACACCCTGGTTAAAAATATCCTTTTTAAACTAAAATTTACACTGTTTGGGGAAACCTAATGTTCCTGGTTAAATATCCTGGATAATTTAACCACAATCCTGGTTAATTTGTAATTGATTACTATCGTGGATAATTTAACCACAGATTATGTTAGTTGCATTGTTAACCAGGAATTATTGGTTAACAATCCACCTAACATAATCCGGTCATTTCAACCATTTAGCCTGGTTAAACTAACCAGGAATCTTGGCTAAAGTAGCCAGGACTATGATCAAATTAACCAGGACTGTGGTTTTGTTAACCAGGAACATTAAGTTACTACAAACAGTGTTAATTTTGAATTAGTTTAACCAAGAAATTTTATTTTAAAAATTTTAAATCATATTTTAACCAGAGTGGTTTTAGATTGCTTTGCTCTAAACTGATGCAAATGACGAAAATCATAATTTATGTTTAGTTCATATTTTGTTCATTTAATGTTGACTGTTGTATTCCATATTTTTATTAAGTTTATTGGAACTGGCAGAGCCAGAGGGAATGGGACAATTTTGTACCAGAATTTTTTTACTGGGACAACAATTCTATGAAAGCTATAAAAGGCTGTGAATCTTCGAAGGTGAAGATTCACAAAACTTGCTGTTTCGCTTGATGAGTTGTTTATTAATTAATGGAACGGAATGCAAGAAGTTTCATACAAGGTTCAATTGGTTCTAATAAAAATGGGTGTCTAAATGCCAAATTTCAGGCTGTGTGTTCTTGTTGGTAAACTTGTCAACTAAACTCTCTTATTTTTGTATTTTTTTTCTCGATTTCCCTTGTTACATAAAACGTTGTGCACAATAAAAGTTTCACCATAATTCATAAGCACATGTACATAATGAATTGGCTAAAAACAACAGTAAATTAGCGCGTCACTTCCGTTCATTATTTTCATTAGTAATTAGGTCAGTATAATCACAACACAACTGTTTATATAATTTATGTTAGTTGTTTAGTAGCGTTTCATTGTTCACATTAGTTCCGACATTCTTAATTAATCTGCTACTACGTACAATCATTTTCAAAAGTCAGTGTTGGGACACTAGCTGTTTTAGATGAGGGTCCTGAAGGAGGGGTCGTATTCCCATTTCCCAGCCCAAATTTCGACTAAATCCCATTGTTCCAGAGCACAAATCCCATCATCTCAGTGGCTCTCCTGCTCAAATCTTAATCCCATTCCCATTTTCTATTGTTTTTTTTTTTTGCTGATAAATCCCAGCGCCAGTGCATGAAATCCCATTTTCCCACCCAAAAATAAGAAAATCCCAGTTCCCATTTTACCCCTTCAGGACCCTCATAGATCATGAGTGGATATATGCAAATTATTACAAATATTTTATCTCTCCCCCGTCCCCTCCAGTTCAATGTTGCTAACCTAATCCAGACATAGCACACCAAAATAGGATGCTAACTGCGATCCAACATTGAACAGGGGGGAGGTTTTTCAAAATTATATATTAATTGGTAGTTGGAACATCTGTCCAAACATATTTGAAAATGATTGTATATTCTTATTTCTTTATGCCGGATTTTGCTCTCTTTGCTGTATAATCTATATGTTTTCAATTTCCTCAATCAGTCTGGTATACAAAATAATGCCTTCCTCTGTGCTAGTTGGGATCACAAGATTATTTTACTGCATTATGAATAACGCAAGCTCGACAAATTCAGCACTGCATCCAAATTGTGGTGGCTGAACACAACATCGCTCACGCGCAATTTCGATCTGATCTGGTGAGACAGGTGTGAGGAGATCACGTGAACTAGTTGCATCAGCAAAAAGTAAAGCACATCAGGCCGACCATCTGGTGATTCTGCATTTGTAGATTTTCTTATTTTGTGTAAATTCCACTGTTGGGAAAACATTGAGAGTTCCTCTTGAATGATGTTCATAAAACAAAACTTAAGGCACTCAGCCCGAATGTCATCACTGTCACAAAACAAACTGCTTTCCCGGAGATCCTTAAAGTAACAAATCCACCAATCAATGCAACTTTTTCTCAGCATTCCTCAAAACGCCTCAATTCGCTGATTTGAACAGGATGTTCCATACAGGAAACTTTCATTGTCATTGTGAAAGAAACGTTGTAAACCAGCAACGTATAAACATTTTTGGTCCCACAATCTGCCCGTATTATTCTGGACGTCCCGCCCATTTGTTGTACACAGTCAACATAATATTGAGCTATTATACGCGGATTATTGTTTGAGGGGCCAACTTCCAACCACATTACGCGTCTACTGTATCCATCAATAGCCCCATGTATGCAAAAACCAAAAGGTTTTAGTTTGTCATATCCATCAACATGCCAAACGTGATTTGGACCTTCTGTTGTATACTCTCTTCTCTGCAAGCGATGCCTCGATCTAGCAGCAACACCATCTGGATCCAATATCTTTAAAAGTTCCCTTACTGTCTCCTGATCAACAGAAATGTTGTGTTCATTTAATAATCGCCGAGTCATCAGCCTATACCCTAATGTACTTCCACTTCCTTGTAATTCAAATCTGATTACACGGCAAACGTCGTCAAGATTAGAACGGTTAGTCTTCTTCCAAGGCCTCGACTGCTGAGAATCCTCTTTAGTTGTCGAATGCTTAAATAAATTTCGTGAATACATCCCAAAAACATCAAAATTTCTGAGTAAGAAATTCCCATGTTGAAATAATGTTCGATTAACTCATCACGTTCGAGATCGCCGACTTGAAGAAATGGCAAATAAGGAGGCAAAACTCCACTACATTTCAGAAAAAGCTCGATGAATATTACAGGTAAACTACGCGAAGCGTTCCTCTTTTGAGTTTCTAAATTGATTGCAGTTGTCCTCATTACTTTTGCAATTTAAAAAACTCCCTTGCAAATCCCTTGAGGAAATTTGCAATGTTGCTAAAAGCCGATAAAATTTTCCTCAGTTCCTGTTAGAAGTTCTTAACTTCCTGTTACAAGTTCCTAACTTCCTGTTTTGCTCTGCGCGTTGCAATTGGCTAACAAAAATAATCGACCAATAACAACGTTCAGAACAGAATAGGAAGTTAGGAAATTAAAACAGGAAGTTAGGAAAATTTAAAATGAAGTTTGGAATATTGCAACAGCCGGTAGGAACATTGCAAATTCCCTCATGGGATTTACAAAGAGTTTTTCAAATTTGCAAAGCTAATGAGGAAAATTCCAAATGAGTTACGAAGTCAAAAGAGGAACGCTTCACGTAGTTTACCTGTAAACAAAATAAACAAAAGTAGCAGAACTTCATTTTTGTATTTATAAAAACTGGAGATACACAATTGCTATCAGTTATAGAGTAATATAGTCAGTCGACAGACTCGCTACAACTACATGTATTAAAAATTTCAGACGCGAGAAAAAATGTTAGACGCGAGAAAAAATTTCAGACGCGAGAAAAATTTTCAGACGCGAGAAAAAATTTCAGACGCGAGAAAAATTTTCAGACGCGAGAAAAAAAGTTAGACGCGAGAAACTAAATTTCATACGGGAGAAAAAAAGTTAGACGCGAGAAAAAATTTCAGACGCGAGAAAAAATTTCAGACACGAGAAAAAAAGTTAGACGCGAGAAAAAAATCGAGAAATATGAAATTCAAGCGCAATATTTCAATGGCACTAATACGACTCCGTACATGCACATGTATGAGGGGGGTGTACTCCTCCAGAAAATTTTTGAAATTTGAAGCACAGAAATGCCATTTCCTGCATTCTGAGCATCCAAATGCGCTCCAAAATGTATACTAACTATACTTGTACTTGGAAAAAAAACCACAAAAAGTAAAAAAAAAATATTAACCATAATTTATCATTACTTATTAGAGGAGGATCCCAATGGTCACATGTGTGGGAGTGTACTCCCCCAGAAAATTTTTGAAATTTGAAACACGGAAATGCCATTTCCTGCATTCTGAGCATCCAAATTTGCTCTAAAATTTATGCTAACTATACTTGTATTTGAAATAAAAGAAGGACAAAATGCACAAAAAGTAAAAAAGAATATTAACCGTAATTTATCATTATTCTTATTAGAGGCAGGGGCGGATCTAGGGGTCGTCAAATCAGTCGCGCGACTGAAGTAAAAATTGCCTACTTAAAAAAATTGACTCCAGCTATCTATAGTGGCCAGTAGATCGAGTTGCTAACATTTTGAATCGTACCGGTAGTCCAGTTATACGTTTCATGCTGCGGCAGAGCTTCGGCAAGTAATGTTAGTCAGTCACGAACAGCGGTCTTACGCATGAAAGTTGAAGGATTCGGGGGTTAAATCCGGCTATCTGATTGGCTGACACGCTCATTTCCATGGTTACGGCCATTTGCGACGGATCTGTGGGGAGGCCTGACGGATTTGCAGATTCAGGGGCTCTGTATGAGCCTTCTGATTGAATCATTTTGAAAAATTCTGCATTGTCATTGGCTTATATTCTCGACGGATCCGCAGCGCGAGTTATTCGTCAACACGGCATTAGTGTTTATCTCTGAGTGTTTACTATTTCGAACGTTTACTATTACGAGTGATTTCTACCAGCGATATCTGGAAACATTTTCGACAATGTTCTGTTTGCGATTGCGGCAAACGATTTGGAATCTTTATACAACGTTTGTATACGGAGCTTGAAAAGAATATCGATGCCTCACGGACGAATTTTGTTGACAAGCTACTGAGTGGCGCCATCTACAACACAAGCAGAAGCCTCACTAGAAATTTTGGCGCAGAGAGCTACTGCTAGAGAAAGACAAAGCTTGCACTGCAAGAAGGTAGATAAATTTATGGTTTTATAGCGATGTATCTTTAGTTCATATTAAAGGTTTGTAAACTGGAGTACCAAGCCATCGGTTTTGTTAATGATCGTCTGACATATGATATTTTAATATATATGCTGTATTAGCATACCGTATTTACTCGATTGAGCGCCGCCCCCGATTGAGCGAATTTTTTTAAAGAGCGCCGCCCCCGAATGAGCGCCGCACTAAACAGTGTAAAAACTTTCCGCCGTCAAAATGGGGACATTTAGAGACAAAAACCTTTTAAAACTTGTTTATTTTATTGTTAAAAGTTCTTTTTATAATCCACAAATAAAAGATTTTTTAAAGAGCGCCGCCCCCGATTGAGCGCCGCCCCCGAATGAGCGCCGCATCTGAAGCTCTGAAAATTTAAAGAGCGCCGCGGCACTCAAACGAGTAAATACGGTAATTCTCGCGTCAAGAAGCTAAAATATGTTAATATTCAATGTCTACATTGTAAGCATTTGTTGATTGTCATGTTAGTGAAGTTTTATTTAAAATTTCATTACATTTATGCATTAATCACACAACATGTACGCCATAAGAGTATTGTTTATAAAGCGGCATTAGGGTCAAAATTCATTTTTATAAACAAATTATACACAATGCGCACAAAGTAGTCGCATGATACCGTTTACGATGGCAGCACACCGTTCGTAATGGCAGCACACTGTCACAATGGCAGCACAACGTTCACGATGGCAGCACACCGTTAACGATAGCAGCACACCGTTCACGATGGCAGCACACCGTTCGATCGCAATGGCAGCACAACGTTCGCAATGGTAGCACAACGTTCACAATGGCAGCACACCGTTCACGATGGCAGCACAACGTTCACAATGGCAGCACACCGTTCACGATGGCAGCACACCGTTCACGATGGCAGCACAACGTTCACGATGGCAGCACACCATTCACGATGGCAGCACAACGTTCGCAATGGTAGCAGAACTTTCACAATGGCAGCACACCGTTCACGATGGCAGCACAACGTTCACAATGGCAGCACAACGTTCACGATGGCAGCACACCGTTCACGATGGTAGCACAACGTTCACAATGGCAGCACAATGCTCCCATTCCTCCGATTCCGCAGAGACTTCTGTTGGCTATGATTACGATTAATATTAAATCAGTACGGAATTTCCACTGGCTAGATCAAAAATAAGCGTAGCAGGCGGTATTCGCGGGCACGAGAGAATGGCAAGCTAGAAATACCGCCTGCCCAAAAACTACACATTCTGAGTTCTCCGGCAGCTGAGTGCCGGAGCATTCTGATTGGTCAGAATATGTTGATTTCGAATTTTTGATTGACAGGAGTATTAAAAATTAGAATAATTAGTGCTAAGGGATCAGTCATAAAGTAAAAGGGAGGGTGGGCTGGGGAAAAATAGGGCGGTGGGTCACTATTTTTTGAGCACGGTTGAAGGGGTGGGTCATTGAAAGTTAATTATAAGGGTGGGCCATGCAAAAATATGCAGAAATTTTTTCAAGGGCATGTGTATTAAAATTCATATTATAAAATTATATAGCGAAATTTCCTGCTGCACAATAATGTTTGAATGCGTATTAAACTGTTATGCTCAAAAACAATGGACAATTCAATTAACATCATCACTTAGCGAATAAACTTTACATTGTCATTGGCGTGTTAATTAAATTAAAGCACCTCGCAATTCCATTCACAAATGTAAACATTTTCTCTGAAATGTTGGTTTTCTATACTTAGCATGTGATTTATAAAAAAACGCACCATTAAAACAGTGTGTTGAAAACCTAGTTTTTTTCAAAATGTGTTCTCAGAATGCTGCAAATGCCATTTCCAGGATTCAAATTTTAACATTTTCCCGTGCCTTTGGCACGATCCCACCCCTCTCCCCCCGAATGTTTCGTAAGTGTCCTCCACTGTCGCTAATATGATAGTGGCTAACTAATTTTCTGATATTATTGTTAAATGTCACGAGCATTGTACAGGATGTTTAGTATGTAACAAAATTAGTGTGATTTCTATGAGAGCGTAGTTAAATCACAATTAAAGCGTTACAGGTTTGGCGTTAGCCGTAAATGTCAAACTAAAGTTCTCTAATCATGAGAAAGATACTAGAGTATGCATGGGAAGTTCCATGCAAAGAAAGACCTTTCTGTATTTAATTGCACCATTTGAATAGCTATTGAGTATTGTAACACAGAATTATTTGGCAACAGAAAAATGGAATGCTGGTATCTTTCCCCTTTCTGAAAGGGTGGGTCACAAATTTTCAGCACCAATTTAAGGTTACTCCATATGATGAAAACTCTGATTCCATCATTTTTTACATTTTTATATATTTGAATTGAGCGGCTGAAAATCTTTCGATCCTCAAAGATTATTTTCAAAAATATTAAAATGCGACCGAGATATAACTGAAACTGTTTTAAATTCAATAGTTTTGCCGCGGAAATAGTAATTGTAATTGACATTCTGCTAATTGGTGTGAACTCATTACCGGATCCGCATGCAGGTGAGAAATATTGTAACACCGCACCACAGATCTCCTACATTTACGTTTTGCTGATTTAGCTTGCTCCTTATTCGCTTTGCTCTCCCTACATTTGCGTTTTGCCGGCATATTTAATGTTTTTGTTTTGCCTGTTACGCACTTATAACAAACTAGATCATCAATAAATGACGCAGAACCACCTTGCTAAAAGTACTTTGATGAGGTTCCATCTGATTGGCTTACAGCTTGAAGTGAGAACAGAGGGCGGAGAAACACAACAGGGAGCGAAAAAACCCCGCGAAATATCTTTTAGCCTTTTACCCTTTTACACAGAATGAAATATTCCCAGATTGTCCTCACAAAAAGACTAATGCACCGTGCACGTTTTATTCGATTCCTTCCAAACTTTGCCACAATGTAGAACAATTGTTAAGGAGCAAAAGTGTTTTCGCTTTTTTCGTTTAACGCCATACTTTTCGAGTTATAGGCATTCGTTCTACCATGTATACAAAATTTGTGTAAGTCAACTTGTCTGCTTTATATCAAAGCAAATACAATAGCTGTCAAAAAATGCGAACACACTTTTGTTATTTGATCATCTGAGATGGGAAATATGATGTTTTGCAGGTCCTACGGTTAAATCGGCGGCGTGCAAATCTCGTGACGCAAAGGAGGTCAGATTTTCAAAAGTAGCCCGTAGCAACCACAGTGTTTTAAAATATAACATTTTTGTTAAATTGCTGGTTACAACAATGATTTATCATCACGTACACAAAATTTGACGGCAAAAGCGTAAAAATTGAGCGCGCGGTGAGCATTTTTGTAAAACGCCATT
Source organism: Paramuricea clavata (assembly GCA_902702795.2). Taxonomy (NCBI): domain Eukaryota; kingdom Metazoa; phylum Cnidaria; class Anthozoa; order Malacalcyonacea; family Plexauridae; genus Paramuricea; species Paramuricea clavata. The sequence continues at coordinate 13,080 of CACRXK020007224.1, forward strand.
TCATCATGTGAAGTAACCTTAAGGGTGGGCTGCAAATTTATGAGCAGCTATTAAGGGGTGGGCTACCAAAATTGCAGACACCAAATATATGATTTTCCCAGCCCACCCCCACCCCCCTTTTACCTTATGACCCTTCCCTAATTTTAGAAGTTTACTGTTGCCGTATTATAAACTATTGTCTGTGCTATTGTCATTTTCGTAATTGATACCGATATATCGAGTGATGTCATACACTAACGAAAAAATAACGAATGTATTACGTAATTGAGATTTAAGCGTTGAATTCTTTAATCTTTATCTGGAATCGGTAATCCCATCGTCTTGAAGAATGAACAATTAGGAATATCCATCCAACATTTGTTGCTTGATAGAGATGTGTTACCGTGATAAAAATGCAGATTTGAAGATATAGGCTCGTAAATGACACTCTAAGTAGTTTCGTCCAAAGCGGTCGAAGTTATGTTCGGCGAAAGGTATGGCTAGTCTATATTTTTGTTCAGAGTTTACCTAGATTAAGGAGAATAAGCAGGAGGGTCTGGGGGTCCTCCCCCAGAAAATTTTCAGATTTTGCATCTCGCAGAACAGGATTTTCAGCATATTCTGAAGCACATTTCCTTGAAAATTGCCGTATTCTTAGGATTTTTTGAAATAAGGCAATTTCCCAGCCTAGTCCCAGGCCCTCTCTCTATTCGCTGCTTTGTATATTTAAATAAGTCTTAAAAGTTTTATGCCTGGGTTTGCTGTGCGGAACGCTTCAGGGAGAGAGCCTAGATTTAAAAAAGTGGTCCCTGGCCTGGTTACCAAGTATATTGCATTTGTAAATAGAAAATGTTATGGAAATTTCCTTTGCGTTTATAGTTAAGTCATTAGTTTTGCTCTAATGCTGTCGGAACAGTGAAATAGGCTACGTTTCGCTACCATACGGTCAGAATTAAATAACGAGCTAAAAATGACTCGTGTTTACCATAGTTAATAGAGGAGATGGTTTGGAAACTCGTTAGCATTACAATAAGATCACAATAAACCTCATTATCTATGTTGTTCAGGTTTATGCAAAAATGTGGTCTTTCATCGTCACGTGCGTATTGTATTTTTCTCAAGTCAACCAATAGGAATGTTCAAAATGTCCTATTGTTAAAGTCATGGATGGGCAATTGGACAAAACCGTTGCTATTGGCTGGTTGAGCAAAAATACAATACGCACGTGACGATGAAAGACCACATTTTTGCATAAACCTGAACAAAAACATAGATAGTGAGGTTTATTGTAATGCTAATAAGTTTCCAAACCATCTCCTCTATTAACTATGTGTTTACTAAAATATAAAGCCATATTAAATGCTATCTAGAAGCTTGAAAATTATGCCAAGTCTCCGACTAAAAATGTTTTGATAACACAGTCATGTCAGGCAAATATTTGCAATCTCCTTAGCTACTTAAACTTGTCAAGTAGAAAGCGTAGTCGTGTATACCAGTATGGTCTAGTGTTGATCACAACTTGCAAGTATATAAATAACATCAATGATACGACCATTGCTCAGACTCAGTATCGTAAATTTGTATATAAATTTTTTTAATTGAGCACATTTTTAATAAGGTTTGAATTTAGTTATGTAGACATCGAACATGATCAACGAACATTGTCGTATTTACAAGGTTATTGCTGCCGAAGGCAGCCCTCTTATTCTTGACGATGTGTTATAGCGCATTTGAATTTCCCGCCAACAGTTTTATACACTTCAAGCGTATCTCGATTTTTTCGTGTTTGTCGGCAGTTTGACGTCATATTATGACGTTGCAGAAAGGAATTTACATTGCAGCATTATCATACCCCAGGAGTTTACGATAGCAAATCGATGACTGCCGAATACTTTGTTCAGCGATCTGCGAACGACGTTCCAAGAATGGCGTTTAAAAATATTTCGATTTGCAGCTTTGTGAGTTTGTGGCATATATAAACGAGGCCAGGAGCGAAGCAAAGACATTTTTTGTGTATTAAAATACTGGCCTTATCATATTCAAGTGTTGTGAGAAAGGGAGATCTTTTAGAGGTATGTCAATTTGTTCGATTGTGTTCGCCCAAAACATAACATATACTATTAAATATATGAGATAATATAGTGCTGAGAAATGTCTGTGAGTGTGATCCTGTTTATTGACTTTTACCATGCTATACTAGCCTATACATAGTCATACATATTAAATATTAAAATGCACTTATAGCTATGGCCATGAATGTTTAACTACACGGTTGAGAGATTTTATATATTTAAATGTAGCATATTCATCACAAACTCTATGTAATGCGGAATGTTGTACTTGTACTTGTATCAGCTGTATGCTGTATGCAATAAATATATTCCCATCATTGTATCAACCCAGTGTGGATTGTTGTCTGCATATATTAACTTTAATACCAGCATGCAGTTACAAGGTGTGATGGTCAGACTAAAAATATACCTTTGACATATGTTCATTGTTAGCACAATATGAAAATTTATAATATTCTACTGGCCTTCATTCATATATTCACCTGGCTGTGTCACCACATTTCAGGGTACACTATATTTCTCGATAATGCTCACAATTTCTTTCTTATTATATAGTTTTGCAGTTCTGACTGTGTACAATCTTAAGCCCCGTTTACACTACGTTCAATTTTTGGTACGGCACGGATAAAATTGGTACCCGTACCACTTTCTTGGTTCTTGGACTACCTATTTAGGAAGTCCAAGAACCAAAAAGTGGTACAGTACCAAAAATTAAGCGTAGTGTAAACGGGGCTTAGCTAAATAGGTAGTCAAAGAATCAAAAAAGTGGTACGGGTACCAATTTTATCTGTGCCGTACCAAAAATTGAGCGTGGTGTAAACAGGGCTTTAGTCATTACAAAGAATGGTGTCATCTAAGTTCTGAAGCTGATTTATTAAACAAAAATGTCAACAAGTAGATTTTGTCTCCCCATCAGCAGATTGTTCAGTTGTTCTGCAATAGGCGTAGCCTTGAAGGTGCCATTAAGACGATAATTGGGACAAAAACTGACTTAGTATTTCTATATATGAAATTGTTATTAAATTCTACATGTCCAATGGATTCATTCAAGTATCATTATTGTTTATACATATGGTATTATTGTACAGCATTGAGTGGCAAGCTAGCCATGGCAACTGATCATGGTATGCTAATAGCCTGCAATGCAGACATTAAAAACCGTAGCATGACCTGTTGCTAGACTAGCTTCACCACTAACAGTATTATTATAGATACAAAAGCAAGAAGTTATAAGCATTGAAGGTATTCATATAAAAACGGCCATGCAAAGAAAGTAGAATTAGAATATTTAGCTGACCTTTGACTTTGTGCAAGGTGTTTGGTATTCAAATTGCACTTTTCCTACCTCCTGAACAGTCATCTTAGGGGCTGTTTACATGATGGAAGGTGGGATGATTTTGATGTATTGAAATGAGTCAACAGGCTAAACGAAAGTTCAAATGCTGGTTGACAGAACTCAAATGTTGTAGAGCATCTTGTAGTTCAAGAAGATTATTGCTGCTTGAACAACCTTTCAGTTTACAAGTTGTAACTATTGCTATCTCTCGAAAATAATGACGTCTTTTTCTGAAGTGTGCATCATGACTTATTTAAATGCATCTAAATCATCCCGCCTCATATCTCATCCTGGCAAAGCGGGATCATAAAAATAGCCCCTTATTCAGCAAATTGCGCATGCTGCCTTTGATCCCTTGGGGATGAGGCAGCACTTTCCTTGCGATAGTAACTTCTAGTTTGTATATATAAATTTTCCGCCATATTAAAAATACTGAAATCTGCTAGGCGTTCTGAAGCACCTTTAGCGGTGACGTCACACCTAGCTCCCAGTCTCTTACTACATCCACGTTTTTTCTCGCGCTTGGTTCAGTACGACTGGGACTAGGCTGGCAATTTCCTTCATATTTCCTTCAATATCCCAAAATTTCCTTCAAATTTCCTTCAGCTAGTTAAAATTTCCTTCAAAAAGGGTCCTTTGACTATATTGCCTATATTGAACGATATACTTCATCTACGATGTGTGTAATTGGCAAAATTTAACATTGTGCTGCCATCGTGAACGGTGTGCTGCCATTGTGAACGTTGTGCTGCCATTGTGAACGTTGTGCTGCCATTGTGAACGTTGTGCTACCATCGTGAACGGTGTGCTGCCATCGTGAACGTTGTGCTACCATCGTGAACGGTGTGCTGCTGTCGTGAACGGTGTGCTGGCATCGTGAACGTTGTGCTGCCATTGTGACAGTGTGCTGCCATTACGAACGGTGTGCTGCCATCGTAAACAGTATGAGACTACTTTGTGCGCATTGTGTATCATTTGTTTATAAAAATGAATTTTGACCCTAATGCCGCTTTATAATTGTTTATCCATAGACCGCATTGGTCTGGTGTAACATGATGATGTGAAATATTTAATAAGGTAGCTTGAAAAGCTCATTGACTGGTAGCCATTATGATGTTACTAGTTTATTAATAGTATATTTTGTGTTCAATATATAGACCACAATAAGACTTTATTAATAGTAAGAGTTTAGTTTATTAACATTTGACTTAATATCTTTGATTTAGTTTTAAAATGAATATGTGTTTTTTTGGAGCTCAGGCTACTGGCAATTACTTGTATAGTTCTGCATTTTTGGTAACAGAACAGTATACGTCCTTATATTAATGCATTTGCTGCCATATGATTTTACAAGTTTTACAATGATACACTTATATAGTATATAGTACCAATATGTCGATGATTCATTAATCCACAGGCAAACATGTTACATTGCTGCTGAAGTTTTAATGTATTATAATTATATTGAAATAGGATCAATATATCTTTGTGCATTTGTAGTTTTTCTTACAGTGGATAAAAATCAAATGTTCGTTTGAGTTTATCAATTTAATCTAAATATGTTTTATAATTTGGTTAACTAGGATTTAGGTTAATACGTGGGGGGGAGGCAAATCGCATTTTACGTACGGAAAATTCTAAAAATACAGTGGCGGACTATCAGCACAAAAAATATTTAGCGCACACTCCACCCTCCGCCTGGAGTCGACCACGCCCAGAGGAGACCACGCCCAGCGCCGACAACGCCCCGTCCGCCAAAAAATTTTTGACTGAGGTACGAAAAATCCTAGATCAGCCCCTGATTAGAGGGGGATAACAATGGCCGAAGGCCACGTGTGTGGGGGCATAATCTCCAGAAAATGTTTCAAATTTGAAACCTGGAAATGCTCTTTCCTGCATTCTGAGCAACCAAAAAATAAAAAATTATTAACAATAATTTATCATTACTTAGTGGTAGAAAAACGTAACAATTTAGATCGATTTTGTTAAACAAGGACAAAGGATAAAGCCTAAAACTTACTTTCCGTTTATTTATTTGTTATTCTTCGCTGTTTTGTTGGTATAAATTTAGGAAAAAGGGACTTTTCCTGGGGGGGGGGCAAAATGTGATTTCGTGGGGGGGGGGGCACAAGGGGGGACTGGGGGGGCAAATGCCCCCCCCCCAGCTTGTATGTTAAAAAAGGCCCTGATTAGCACTGATGAAGATCCGGGCTTACGGATCGAAAGCTTTGCAGTGATAAATTTATGTGGTGTTTCCACAAACAAAACTATTATATTTTATCGCCATGCAAACATACAAAGAACTTATATAGTCTAAATTATTCTAAACTTAAAAGATATTTGGATTTACATACCGGGTGTCCCAAAAAAAAGTACTCCTGTTTGATTCGTAATAACTTCTAAACAAATAAATCTTTTAAAGAGAAATAAGTTGCATCAAATAGAGGAAGGACTAACTTAGATTTTGATATATTACAGTTGTATTTCACTTAAAAATTCACGGAGATATTAATCTTTAAAATCGGGAGCCTATTTCTGGCTGTGTCTGAAATATGCAAAAAACGGCGTATCAAATATTAATCAAGATTTGCCCGACTGAAACATGCACTATTACCAGTAAATAAATAACACTTGACAAATTGTTTATTATGAAACAAAGTTTTATTATATCTACAAAATGCAAGCAAGATTTATTCGTCCGAAATTCGCGTGTGTTCCTAGCACGAATACGTTTCCTTATTTCATGAGACCACTGCATCGCGAAGAATCGTCGTCATGGATCGTTCGTATAGTTCTGAATTAGGGCATGCTGTCACAATGGAATTGTGAAGCTCTTCTAACTTATGCAACGTTCTGAAATCTTGTTAAGAACACCCAAACTCTTTTGCCTTTTCTTAGTCTTGGTAAGTTCAGAGTAAACTGAGAATTATATGAAACACAATCAAACCATACAACTCCATAAGACATAACAATTAAGCAACTCCCCAGAGACATGCAACATTTTTGGAACAAAACGTAACAAAATAGTAGCGTTGATACAGTGATGTGTATTTGCAAAAAGCAATATTATCTCCTTCAATAAAGAATAATATTCCTCCTGCTCTAACCGAGAAATAATCAACTTAGTCTGTTTGAATCCACTTGAAAACATAAAAAAATTAGGCTATTTAAGAAAAATTTAAGCGCCTGCCTTCCATGGTCAGTTTTTCATGTACTTTTAAGTTTGTAAAACCTAATATTAAATACTTGCATATTTATCATGAAACAATGTTCAGGAAACAATGAGCTAAGACTTACATGTAAGACGTCTAAATATACGCAATATCCCTTACAAACCCTAACGATAATTCGCTGAAATACAAGTTAGCCTGATATGTCATTAAGCAAACAAACGCTTTCGCTAATTTTAGACACATCCCAAAATATGCTCCCGATCTTGAACATTAATATCTCCGTGAATTTTTAAAGGTGATCTACAGTCCGATCTGCGCATGTGCACAAATGAGCCCACTTTTTATGATACAAACAGTTTAACTATGTTTTGAGTTCTTGAAAAGCCTGATTGTTGTTTCTTGATCATTTATTATACTCTAGAAGCTTGAAAATATAAATAGTTGTCGAATAAAGCTCAATATTTTGGACACAAAAATGTAAACAAAGGCTTTGTTTACATACGGACTGTACATCACCTTTAAGTAAAATACAACTGTAATATGTCAAATTCTAAGTTTGCCCTTCCTCTATTTAATGGAAGTTATTTCTCTTTAAAAGCTTTACTTGTTTAGAAGTTATTGCGAATCAAACAGGACTTTTTTTGGGACACCCGGTAGTATACACATATAAAAATATATTAACAAATATGAAACTACTGTTCTACCAGGTTGCCGTGTGGGAGTCGGACAAGAGTAGATAACCCCCCATATAGCGACGGAAGTGATTCAAGCGAATGACGTCAACAGGGGGTGTACGTCCAGGCGTTCGTACTTAGTGTACGTCCAGTTTAGTAAGCCATTAGTAAGCCGTTTTAAGTGATGTAAACCATTTGACAGCTTCGATCACTTTAAATACATTTTCGTTTGCAAATTTATGTTCACACTGATTTAAATAATTTCAGTATGTTAGTGACGTATTCAGTGATACCAATCTATAGTTTAATCCTTACGCTACTTATGTCAAACTGGTAAATAGAACAATGTGTTCATGGCGTTTGATTTCGTTTTATGTAACCTATATGGGTCTAGCCATAAGAACAGTCTTACGGGACGCAAGGACACGTTAAAATGCGTCCCGTGAGGACGTCCCGTGCGTCCCGCATATAGGGACACCTCTCAAAGTGTCCCGCAAGCAAGTCCCGGGCGTCCCGTAGCAATGTCCCTGCGTCCCGCATATAGGGACACACTCAAAGTGTCCCGCAAGCAAGTCCCGGGCGTCCCGTAGCAATGTCCCTGCGTCCCGTTTGATAAAAGGAATAATTTCGCTCGATGCCGCGAACGCGTAAAAACTGTTTGCTGTGCGGAAAGAAAAACCTTTGCAAATTATCAAATCATTTGGCAGACATTCACCATCTATCAACTGAAGCAAGACGTATTTATCTGAGCGACGCAAAGGCATCTTGCGCTGTTACATTTTCAAAATCATGTCGGGTATACAATCTTATGCGATGAGCGTATGAGCACATGCTCATAGTTGCTCATGAGCACATGCTCATATGCTAATCCTGCATGAACGTGTGAGCACCTGCTCATAACTGCTCATGAGCACATGCTCATCTGCTCATAAGACCCGTTTAGGCCCGAAGACTGGGTGTACATTTTTCGTGGAAGCCACTGCAAAGTTTATGTACACAAATGTATACATTTTCGTATTCGCATGTTTTTGCCATTTTGATTTGTACCCGCCTGACCCATGTAAAAATGACAAGAAAAGACAAGTGATTAAAAAGCAATTTATTGAATGACTCACAATTTACATGCTGGGTCTTAGTACTGGTATGTTTTTACGTGCTAATACTGTTCGAATACATGACTTCAATCCTATTAATCGAGTCTAATCATCATTCTCTTCATCATCATCATCATTCTCCTCATCAAATTTGTGACCCTTTAAAAGCCTTTTTATAAGAAACTTTCTCATATCAACAGCTGCTTCTAACGCTTCTTCTGGATCAAAATCATCGTTTTGCACAAGTGAATCTTTTGTGTGCATAATCTTCTTATGAACTGGATCTTTCTTTAGTTGTTTCATCCGCACGAGACGCTCCATATAAATATTTTCCAGTTCCTTCTGCCCTTGTAGAATCCGACATATTTATAACCTATTTTATACCTATTTTTTCTCTATTTAGCCCTATTTTTTCCGTATTTTTTCCAAAATATGTCTATTTTATTACTATTTATCAAATTTCATAAAATAGTATATGACTATTTACGGCCTATTTAAAATATAGGTTATATATATTTTTCAAAAAAATAGCTTTGAAATAGATATTCAAATCCTATTTGAAAGAGTAATTGACGGAATCTCACTATAAAATAGCTTTTAAATAGCTATTTAATTCCTATTGATGACAAACGAGTCAGTTAGAATAGTTTAAATAGCTATTTTTAAAATATTTTTGCATATCTTCTTTGGAGCCATTCTTAACATAGTTATTAAATAGCAAAATAAATAGGTCTTAAATAGCTATTTGATTCCTATTCATAGAAAATTGTGGCGAACTTTGTTCAAAATAGCTATAAAATAGCTATTTTTAAACTATGTTTGCTTTTATTTTTGGAGATATTATTAAGTATTGTTAAAATAGTTATTAAATAGGAAAATAAATAGATCTTAAATAGCTATTTAATTCCTATTCATAGAAAGTTGTGGCGAACTTTGTTCCAAATAGTTATTAAATAGCTATTTTTAAACTATGTTTTCTTTTATTTTTTAATTTTTAGAGCCATTCCTAGAATAGTTATTAAATAGCAAAATAAGTAGATCTTAAATAGCTATTTAATTCCTATTCATAGACAGTTGTAGCGAATTTTGGTCAAAATGGCTATTAAATAGCTATTTTTACACTATGTTTACTTTTATTTTTAGAGCTATTGTTAAAATAGCTAATAAATAGCACAGTGCCTTTTTTAAGAAATTTTTACCAGGGGGGGGGGGCAAAACAGGAAAAAAGGCAGAACGAAAAATATGACCCATCGAAGTTTGGCGAACACGCCAGTCTGAAGAGAGATTTTGTAAAACTTGAATTTATTAACTTCTCCTATATAAACAATAACTTCAACCCTTTGTAGCTATAATCGTACAGCTATAACCAGTGGCGTAGCCAGACCTTAATTTTTTTTTTTTTTTTGGGGGGGGGTTCGAACAGTCTAGGAGGGTCCGGGGGCATGCACCCCCGGGGAAATTTTCAAATCTAGGGTCCTTGAATTGCAAGCGATTTCAAGCATTTTGGGAGTGAAATTCCGAAGAGTTCCGAAGATTATAAAGTACATCGAAGACATGAATTTTTCCAGACATTTCTACCCGGAATTAAATAAGTGTCACCTTATAGTTCCTCTCTGTGATGCTGGGGGGGGGGATTCCTATGTGATTTTGATCAGAAATGTTGCATTTAAATCATTTTCGGTTCTATGAGACACCATTTCCGCCTTCTCAAAATTGCGTTGCTTTTTCATACGATACAGAATAAATCTCAGTGAGAAGAAACATTCGTGCTATGACGATGAATACATGTATTTAACAGTAAAAAATCTAAACTAAATCTATTCTTCTTGGAACCAGCATTTTATCGGATTGTTTGCATGAAATCTATCGCTATTATGAAATACTCGGTGAAGAACAAT